>OY796657.1:34151936-34382423 GCA_963680705.1 Rhagium mordax
GGAAGAAAAACAATCAGTCAAATCGAAAGCACGCATTTTAATGTTGTCTGGGTTATATCTCTGACCAAATTCTGTTAAGGTGATCATATACATGTCACTTTATAAATACAACATATTATTTGGTCTCAAGGACTGATTTTGCCCTATTACTAAGTATTACCCGTATATTAAACAGAATATCCAGACTACAACTGATTCATAGTTGTTTACTTTTATTTGGAAGTAACATTATTCATTACTTCCAAATCGAGTGATAGGAGTGTACGATTTTTAAATTTGTATTAGTTATTATTACAGCTTGTCCTATTTATTTATAAAAAAGATGGACAAACTGATGGTAGTTTATTTTTAAATGGTATTTGAATAAAATTTATGTCTGTATATTAAGAATATTAATTTAAAAGTCATAAAATTATGTATGATTCCGTGTACCATTAAAAATGTTATATAAATGTAATTTGGTTTTTATTATTTCCCTTAGCATAATTGAATAAGTAGTCCTGAACCAACACACAATATATTTTTGAAGAAAAATAATTCTAAAATGAGAAATTGAATTAAGAATTAATATTGGAGCCATACTTTAGACTTAAGACATATATTTTTTGGGCAAAGGGCAAAAAAACAACTTGGGAGGATGTAGGGGAGAGTAGGGTATAATGATCCCTCTAAGGAAAAACACCTCATTGTGGAACTATAAAAAGTCACAAAAACTCCTAATTTGTGTGAAAGAATTAGCATACTTTACTTAACTTTTGGCATGGCCACCAAGGTTAAATAATAAAAGGGCATTGATAGTAATGGACAAAGGTCACACCCAGCAAAGGGATCATTTTGCCCCATGGGTGGAGATAAAATCATCCCAAGAAGCGAGTAAAACGATCCCACACCCATTAAAACCATTTGAAATTGATTTTCATTGTCATAAGTGTCATTTGAAAGAAAATTAAAACTATACATTCTAGAAAATCCTAGAACTCTGTTTAATAACTATGTTGATTGAAAATAATTAAGTAATAATCTAAATAAATTTTTTTAATAATATCTAAGAATGTTTATTTAATACATATTTTTAATCTAATTAATAAAAAATAGAAACCAACATAAATCCAAGAAATTATATTTTGAATATTTATTTTATTGTATTATATATATTGTAGTTTTATGTTTTAATTTTTTATCAAAACAAGTGTTAACTCACTTTTTGATTATTTATTTATTTACAAACGAAAATTATAAATAGTATATTATGTTTATGTATTGTATACTCTTACTGTTGTAAATAAATTATGATTATAATTATCAGCAAACTAAAATTTAATTAGCAGTAAGTCTTGAGACAGTTTTACCTATGTATTCAGTGTCATCAGTATCATCATAAAAACTATTTATTAATCTCATTGAATAAATAATGTGGGTAAAATAATCCCTGGATCATTTTGCACCACATATAGAGGATCGCTTTGCCCCAAATGTACACTGGCGATCAGTTGAAAGTGCACGACTCTTATGCCAGATTTCGTTATATTTGGCGTAAAACTGACTTGAAAATAGTTTTTCTGGTTCAGTTAATCGCGGTATCTTTTAAGAATATGTTGGCAAATTTTTGAATTTTCAAATGTGTCAAGTGTCAACATAAGACGTCATTTGAAAGGGTCAGAACACAGTAGGGAAAAGAATCGTGCACTTTCAACTGATCGCCAGTGTACTGCGTGATTTTCACTTAACCCAAAAATTTTCAATGAAGAGATATGCATGCAATTACCTATAAGGATATTAAAGCCCAACTCTGCCATAACAAGTTATATACACACCCGATTCAATAAAGAATAACATATAGATTTAAAACCGAATTTAGACAGTGCATATCTTATATTGGAGAATCGCACAATATTTAGTAATATTAAAAATAACAAAATGGAGTACCTACTTTTATACTTTTTAATTATTTTATTTTATAACTTGGAGTCCAGAGGGGATTTTGGCTAAAATATTCTGCAGCAACGAGACCTACTCCACCCTTCGTTTTCGCGGGTGCTGAAAACGAAAATCATAGTGGATGAAGTTTTTAGCAACCTCTTCAAATGGCTAAAAAATGGTATTGACCGATCAATGAATATAGCCATAACTTTATTTCAAGTGTTCAATTTTATATATATTTATATATAAATCCAATATGTTTGCCAATGCTGAAATATTAGACCGACCTTCCCTAAAACCATATTGGTTGGAAGAAAGCACGTTATTTACTTCAAGAAAATTAAAAATTCTTTTCGCCAGTAGTTTTTCAACAATTTTAGAAAAAATTAATAACAAGGACATGAGGCGATAATTAGATACCTACTAATTTTTTTGATCGTTTTTTTTGTAGGTAAAACACGAATGGTTTGACGAGCAAATGGCCGCATTGATTTATAATTTTTACAGAAAATTTATCGCAACAGTAAAATGTGAATTGTTCGGATAATTTATTGTATTCTTAATATCAGCTTCGGTGAGGAGTTCAAGAAAAATAATGTTCACTACAATGTCATTAAGAACGTTATCATTTTGTGGCTGATTAACGGAAGGTACAAGAGACTGATAAATTACTTAACAATAGTTAACAAAATAGGAATTGAAACAGTTTGAAACTATCTCTTTATCAGAAGTTTCAATGTTATTAATTAACATCTTTATGACCCCTAATATTTTTTATGGTACTATTTATAATTTTCTAGGCTGCTTTGGATTTATTTTCCGAGTTTGAAATTAATATATCGAAATATAATTTTTTAGCTTGTCTAATTACCCACTTATATAGGTATACTTTTATAATATACATAATTTCATTGAATTTGATTGCTATCAACCATGCTCTCAATTTTGGAGTAAACCAATTAATAGCTAGATATCCGTTTAACAAGGCAAAAAAACCGTGTGTGTAGACTTTTATTCTCTTCACTCACATAGGATTAACACCTCTTTGATAAATATAAAATCTGTTGGACATAAAAGTCATTGAAACCACTTTAGCAATTATTGTAGAAGCTGTTTTTAAAACAACTAATGTTATAAAACATTGAATTAAATTAAATAATAGAATTCATATTATCCAAAACAAAAATATATTGAAACCACTTTATTAACGCAATTATTGTCGAATCTGTTAAAACAACTACCTACTTTTCATAACTTCATATTATAAAATAATGAATTAAATAATAGGATAATTTATAGCGTCAAAACTGTCGTAAGCAAGAAAATATTGAAATTAAAAAATTATTAACATACCTCAAAATTCACTCATTACGGTTACTAATCAAAAAAACGATATTCCCAAGAAGATGTCATGCTATTTTATTCTTATCAATAGGAATCTTTTCTTTCATGCCTCTAACTAAAATCAAAATTACCTTTTAGGTATAAATTTTGCAATATAGCCTAATTGAAACATGACACATGCGATATGTTTATGGAACATGGCAACAACGAATTTAAAATAATTCCTTCTTTATACCCATATTTTGAATTATATCTACATGCTCCAATAAATATATTTTTTTATATTTTTAAAAATATACCAAAAATGGTGTAATTTACATAATAGAGTAAGAAAGTTTTACATGTAGTTATACAAACACATTAAAAGGCCATCTAAGAATTGGAGTATTAGTTTGCAACTTAATTCTTCGCAATAAAGAAGACGTTTAGTTATGGTGTTCAACTGCACCTTTGCAACTTTGTATTCCCAGTCATAGATGGCTGTTCATTCGAGTATATTCAAGTCACAGATTAGAAGTAGTAATTCGAACAACACGATTTCTATTACGGAGAGACTTTAGAAGCACGTTAAATTTTTTAAAATATAATCATTTACTAAATAAATTACCCGTAGACTAGATATTGAGATATTGTAGTAAGAATTCTAAGTAAAGTATGTTAAAAGTAAATAGGTTAGGTAGGTATTCTTGCTAATAATGTAATTCATTTTACCATTAATTAGAACTAAAATTATAGCTTATTTAGTGATTGTCATTATTAACAAATAATGTACTGAAATCAATTGCATATAATATTACTATTCATATCGCTGTGAACGAAGAAAGAAGCAAAAATATTTCTATGACACCTACGACGAAAAACAAAAAAGTATCTATTATATTTGCAATAATTTTGTACTAATTTCTTGAGAAAACAGAACATTCTATTAAATCCACTAGCAAAATCTTTTATTTTTAAACATGTAGGAATTTAAAAAATCATCCCACCATAAAGTGATCAAATAGGATAATCTGAAATAGGAATCATCTGGCATCTATTAACAATAATTTACATTGTTTCAATCACTACACTTCGAAATAAGGCGCACTTTTATATCTTGCTTTAAACATGCGAACTTCGTTTCCTCGTTAAAAGAGGGCACAGGAGGTATAAATTCGAACATATTATACCCAAGAACGGTAAATTACCGTTCTTGGATTATACCAAGTCCTACGTATGAATATAATAATGGAGAATTAAATTAATTATTACTTTTAAGAATTTATTTTACCAGTCAAATTAGACAAAAATAGGGCGATCGGTGGAAAAAATTCCTAGAGAGTTGGAATTATTTTTAAACGCTTCCTTTACACTTGAGTAGAGATATATAAAAAGTCCCCGAGGGTGGGGGATGAGCTCGAGGAGGGGGGCGGGTTTAAAGGTACCATTTTTTGCTTATATCTCGGAAGCGATCACCCCTAGCGGTTTTTACCTTCTTAATTAAAACTAACAAAATTTACTACAAGAATGGTCCAACGCACTTTTGTCGTAGGACTAACCGTAAGCGAGCTACGGGCTTCTGAAGTTTGGATTCTACATTAATTGCATTAAAAATTCTTCCAAATGGTAGTATGGTAGTGACTACTCAGCAACAACACTTTTTAGGTAATGAATAAAATAAGGACAGATTCATCAGTATGCTGTCTCGGAAAATGATTGCAGAGGGGATAGAAGTTAGACAGGCTGATGCTGATGCGGATACAACTATTGTACGACCGCCTTGGAGAAAGCAGAATTTGGTTGTTCACCGCCTGTCATCGGCGAGGATGTGGATCTGCTGGTCCTTCTGATCGCTTTAGCTCCAAAGGAACGAGAGATAAAGTTTTTCAAACCTGGGAAGGGGAATGAGGGAAGCAAAAGTTATTCCCCTCCAAGGAACTGCAGGAACTTGACTATGCCAAGAGCATTTTGTTCATTCACGGTTTTAGGGGCTGCTATAAAACTTCTGCAATTTTCCGAAGAGGTAAGTCAATAATTGCTTAATTACTCATGAGGGACAGCATCCTATATTTAATCTCCAACGTATTTTACACAAAGACTTCAACACCTGAGGAAGTTGCAAACGCCGGGGAACAGATGTTCCTAGCAATGTACAAAAATTACAATTACAACGCCAGAGTAACAGACCTGGACAAACAGCATTACGTAGTATTTCTAAAATCCAGCACAAGGGTGAAGTCAGGCCTCCCCTCTCTACCACCAACTGAAGGCTCTGCACTGCAACACTTATACAAAGTCTATTTGCAAGTTCAAAATTGGCTGGGCAACAAACTGTAACCTACTGATTGGGTTTGGATGAAAGGAGCAGATGGAGATCTTCAACCCTTGACAACTTTAGATCAACCTGCCCCAGCTGCCATCCTTTCCACAATATTCTGCAGCTGCACCAAAGGTTGTGGTGCATGTTGTGGATGCCGCAAAGCAGGTATCCATCGCTCTTCAATATGCGGAAACTGCGAGGGCGCGTGCACTAACGGCCCTCCAATTGAAGACGACCATTCAACATACGAGGATGATAAACGGATTTGTACAAAATTTCGTAAAAATAATCTTCATGACACACTATCATTTTTGCACCCTGAATTTATAAACCTTAAATTTGTCTTACTTTTTTTGTGATGGGAAATTAAAAGCAGACGCCATTTGTGTACTCAGGAGTTAAGTTTGGAGGATGGAAAAGCAAACGAAAAACAATAAACAATATAGACAATTAAAAAAAAAAAATGTCTTCAGAAAATAAGGAGAAGCGTGAAATACTATTCAACTCAGTTATACATACTAGCTACTTATTAAGTAAAAGTTAACTAACGTAGAAATCGACAAATTATTATCACAACCAAACGTAGTTTTGAAATGGCACATTTTTACACCGTTTCAAACTGAAGACTTGACACCCTCCAATGAACTGTTGGACCCAATACATTCCCTCCCGCACAAGAATTTCAGAGTCTTTAGGGATAAAGGGGGTCGTGTTATTTATTCAATTTACTGTAAGTTTTATTCAAATCATCTATATTAAATCATTTATCTATTATAAACAAGACGAACACTATAAATTTTTTCGATATAAATTGCGTAATAATCGATATTTAAATTTCGACCAATTCAACGGACACAGTATACACGTTTCAAAGTAGACATTTCTAGTTTTCAAAGTAGAAATGTCTAGTTTTAAAGTAGAAATTTCTACTTTAAAAGTAGGGGGTGGTGGGTCACGGGGGTCCATGAAGTCTTCAGAGTCGTCCTCATATGCTGCATTTTCTCTTCAACCTAAACATTGAAAACCGAATTACAGTCTTGTTTATAATAGATAGATGATTTAATATACCTAAAATACCTTACACAGTTCAAGCTTATATATAGGGTGTTTGTTTGAAATGTTTATTCTTTTTTACTTTTCTACTGAACCTGTATAAAAATCTGTAATGTTGACAAAAAAGGTAATCATTCGATTTAGGATATATCAGATATATCAGATATCTATCTATATAGGTGAAGTAGAAACTACATAACTTCTCTGCTTAATATTGTTTATGTGAGTGAGAGATAAAGTATATCTCACTGGAATTTACCTATCTCTCACCTTGTTTCGATTAAGTCTGCCCTGGATTAGTTTGGCTTGCCATTATTATTTGTCTTTTCAAACCTATGGCGTACTGACGAGAACATATAAGTTCGAAACCGGTCTATGTCTGGTAAGGAAAAGGCATTTATCTTGGTTACCAATCAGGATTTCCAGATGTCATCCAATGTAGATCTGAATGTTTGGTTTCTGAAATCTTATTTAGCCACTCTCATACAGAGCAAAGAATTCATCATTTAAAATAAAGCCTAATAATTTTATTACTTCATTATTAAATTAATAATAATACAAATCAGTTCGCAATCTTCTATGGATGTTTGCTCTTCACTTCACTTCTAGATGTACAGGGTATTTCGGGAGGAAAGGGAACTATTTTAAGGACGTATTCTAGAGGTCAAAATAATAAGAAAGTGCCTATAAATAAAAGTCCGAAAATGCTTCCTTTTCAAAATACAGGGTGTCAAAAGAAAAATTATTATGAATACATTTCTCTGCAAGCAAATAACTAAACTTGTGTACAGAGTGTTCGTTTATATTTTTACACCCCCCTAAACTTCGTTATTTTTGGAAAAAGAAAAAAGTATAAAGACAGATGTTTCAGTAATTTTTTCGTAGATTTTAAATACGATATCAGAAAAAAAATTGAGCAATGCTAAAAAAACTTATAATACAAACATGTGTTTTTACATAGTAACATGCTGTATCTTATTGCAGAATATGAAAGAGCATGAAAATAGCTTTCAAAAAATATCTAGTCTTCAAAGTAGAATTTCTAGTTTTAAAGTAGAAATTTCTAGTTTCAAAGTAGATATTTCTACTTATAAAGGAGATTTTTCTAGTTTTAAAGTAGAAATTTCGAGATTTTTTAATTTTTGCTGTGTTCCTTCAGAGCCATCGTACTTATTAGTGTGATTTGTAAATAAACCGACATAAAACATTTAAAGCGTATAGATAGACCTATATTTTCACCCATGAGTATGCATAGGCCCTCAAAGTGGGGTTGTAAATTTCGAAAAAAAAAATCTTTAAAACGCTTTAATGTAGAAGAAATTTGGTACATGATTTACGCTCATTACTTGTCTCAATTAACAGTAACATAATGTAAATGGGAGCACTACAAGGGGTTGATTGAGGATGATTCGCTCATAAATTTATTCGGAACTTTTTAGTCCGCTAACTGATCTTAAATGAAATTGTCTTTTTATGTGGAATTTAATTTTTAAATTATTTTCCTCTTGTTAATAAACTTTATGGTTTTCAAGAAAACACAGAATTGAGTAAAGCAACGTGTGAATTTTCAATTAAAAAATAATCAAAAACTCGATAGAAGCCAGTAGACAAAAAATTTCATTATAAGTTAATCAACCACATTGCAATGCTCCCATTAACATTAACTTACCATCAATTGATACCTGTATTGAGCCTAAATCGTGTAAACTAGTTTCTATCACGTTAAAGTGTTGTAAAGATATTAATTTTTTTCAGAAATAAGTTAAAGTTCCACTAATGAGCTTATATCTCATCAGGAGTACATTTTGGTATACATATAGAAGTTGTGTTAAACTGTCATATGATGAATTCCCCTATGCGCATCTGATCTGTGTATTAATGTACATATTTTCAAATATTTTGCAAATTAGTGGCTTAATACATTAAAAAACAAAAAAACATTATGCTGCAAATAAATCATTATTCTCATTACGGGTTTTATAATTAATTTGTTCGCAACATAAAACCCAATTTGTTTGGTGTCTCAAGAAAAACTAGCGTTTGATGATTAAATAAATATCAGTAATCCGGAAGTTCTTGACGATAAATTGTGATACGACTGAATGGTGATGATACTACGACCCCTATGACAAACATTTTACTATTTCTATATTTAATTTAATTTGTTACATAGGTACATTGTGTTATCTGTAAGTTGAAAAATTTATAGTATTTCATAAATAGTTCCTCAGCACATAGTACATAATATTTTTTAACAAAATGTTTTGTGCTAATAAAGACATTATGATATTTTCTATATTGCGTTTCAGTTAATATTAATTTCTGCTGCGAAATTATTACATAAGATTATGCAACACTTGCTTGGTATAAGAGGTATATTATATTTCATTATTATTATAAAATAAAAAGAGAATACATACATTTTGTTACAGGCTGTTTTTATTAAAAATAGGATTCTTTTCTACTATGTGTTAAAAAAATAGTTAAACAAATTTTAAGAGTTATTAAGTAAACATAAGTATTGTGAGTTATTATAATCATAGTTACCGGCAATAATTTAATATGAAAATTGAACTGGTCGTAACATTTAGGTTTTGAATAAATTTCTCGTAATATAAAGGTGTAACCTTATAAAAATATATTTCATAAAATATACTTACCGTGAATACAAAATTGTAAAATTCCCAAACAACATTTTAACTAAAATGATGCCAAAAGATACTTGAGCACGCATTTCAGAAATATGAGGAAAACATTCAACAATCGCTCAAGCAAACATAGTGTTATGGGACTGTTTTTCACATTACAAAGCACAAAAGAAAAACTCGCCTAAAATATGATTTATACCATTAGGTTATTTTACCTCAATAACATATTTCTCAGGACAATATCGTAAAAATCCATTTTATTGTGTTCATTTTTGCTGAAAACATTTATTTATGTTCAATATATTTTTTAAATTGACGTTTGCTTTCTATAGCTGACACATATAAATTATTGTCTTAAAAGTAACATATTATACAGCGTTTTAAAAATAGGTATAATGAAAATACAGGACAAGATTTCTTTGACCTGTAAAATAACCCAAAAACAGTTTATTATAAGAGTTTTCGATTTAGTGTCGAGTTCTATGTGTATTGATTTATTTCTTACAGTGTCAAACAAAATTACGATGTTTAGTATAATTATAAACATGAAAGAAAAACCACTGAAAATGTAACGGCAATGTATCAAAAATTCATAACAATTTATTTTTTTCTTAGAACTATAATCATGCCTCTGCATTATTGTTGAATGTAATTGACTGTTTCACTCACCTTAAAATTATCACATAATCAGACCAATCACAAACCAAAAACAGCTTGTATTATCGCGATAATACCAGCTGTCTTTCAATTCTAATTGATCTATCAGCGTGGTGTCTTCAACGACGTAACCATGGATACGGATGGCAAAGCAATGTTTGACAGGTTGATAAAAATTAATTATTCGCGAAAATCAAACAGATGAATAACTCAGTGATTTACCTTAGATACAAACAAATTCACGTGTAGTGAAAAGTTCAATTGGTCCAGCGTTGACATTTTTGCCCATCATGTCCTTTGTTATCGTTTTCACATATCAATGAATTTTGTAGCTTCACCGAGTTATTCATCTGTTTGATTTTTGCGAATAGATACAGACGTCAAAATGAGTCGCTTCGGTGCTATTTCAAGTGAAGTTATCAACCAAAATATTTGTTCGTGAAATTCGCGAAAATCAAACAGATGAATAACTCAGGGATTTACCTTAGATTCAAACAAATTCACGTGTGGTGAAAAGTTCAATTGGTCATCGTTGACATTTTTACCATTGTTTATAAAGTATATAGTTATTCAACCTCTTGTTAGTACCGGTGGATCATTGGTAGATGGCGTGCTGGATGATGTGTGCCCATTATTACGACCGTAGCCCCCGGTGTCGTTTACGTTACGACCATTGTTTATTATAAACAATGCTACGACGCATGCACGAATTTCGTACATCCGGTGCATCTACGTCACATGACATTCGACGAGGAACTAAAGTCATAGATCGAACCTTGACTGTATATTAATAACTTTTGACAGTTTGTCAGTTTTCTATTTTTATTAAACTATTGGATTTTTTGTTCTAAAATGAATCATTTATACATCATATGACTAACATAACCTAAAATGTTTAGTTTTTGTAAATTTATTTTTACTTTAATTATAATTTTGTAGCTTCAGCTTGGATCCATAATAACATTTAAAAACTCTCTAATAAGACAGTAGATATATAAAGTTTCAATATTGTACCTACGTAGATTATTAAAAATGAATTGCTATTTATAGGTTGGATTTCCAGTCAACAAAGAGCATCCTATTTCATTAGATTAGGACAATTAAAACTTCATTAGTAATGCATCGAACAAGATTTTAGATGATAGTACAGGAAACAAGCAGAAATTTTGATAAAAATGACATAATATACAAAAATTTTAAAAAGTGCATATTTTTGAGGTTAGTTGTAAAGCCTGATTTTCATAGTCGCGAAATTGTGAAATGCGAAATGCGAAACGTGTTGCTATTAGTTCATTTTACATTAAAATTTGGAATTGACCAATAGCAACACGTCTCACATTTCGCTTTTCGCAATTTCGCGACTATAAAAATCACGAATGTAGCTATGTGTAAAAATCATAATAAAAGTAAAAAAGGTATCAATATAAGATATTTCTACAGAAAAGACAAACTAAATTTGAGGAATCTGGAATGGCAAGTAAGTGTTATAGGAACATGATGTATTGTATTTAAAATCTAGTTTTTTATTATTTCATCTTTTAATCAGCGTTTATGTAAAAATAATCAATCACCGAACGTTTAAATTTATTACAATAGCCCTAAAGCCGTCAAATGGATCATGTATGATGCACATGATCCAGCATATAGGACTGAAATAACCTCCAATTTAGAGTTTTTTTAAATTTATTTTCGATTTTAATTTTTGTAGTTTCAGCTTGAATCCATTATAATATGATTATAACATATAAAAATTATCTCAATAAAGTTTCAATATTATAGATTATATTTAAAATAAACTGCTAATTATAGGTTGGATTTCCAGCCAACAAAAATCATTTTATTTTATTAAATTGATAGTACAGGAACCAAGCACAGATTTTGATAAAAGCAGCTTAATATGTGAAAATCTTTAAAAATGTATATTTTTGTAAATGTATATCGAAATGGTGACTTTACATATTTGTGCGCTGGTTACTTCTTCTACTAAACGCGTCATTTGATGACGTGCAAATCATATTTTTGAGGTTAGTTGCGATGTCACGTACACGACAGTTCATATATTTCTCGAGCTCGACGTCACATCCGGCTGCGCAATGTGTAAATGTATCCTGAAATGTATATTTTTTTAATGATAAAATATTTTAAAAACAAAAGTCAAAAAACTGTAAACGTAGTCATAGAAACTGACTAGAGTGACTAGTATGTAAATTACTCACAAGTTGGCAGCACATACTTAGAAATCAGGTTGAATAACTATAATACTTTATAAACAATGTTTTTACCTATCTTTTTACCCATCATGTCCTTTGTTATCGTTTTCACATATCAATGAATTTTGTAGCTTCCCTGAGTTATTCATCTGTTTGATTTTTGCGAATAGTCTAATAAAATACCACTCGTGATTGAGTTTATCTTATAAGTCAGTCTTTTATTTCTAAACTGAACTGAGTTGCTTAAAAACTGTCAACTGTCAAGCATCTCTTTCGTTAGGTATTACTACTGATAATACGTACTATGTTATTTAAGTTTTATCTTCAACATGATTTTATTGTATATGAGCATCCTTCAACCTTATCTAACATATTATATATTGAAAGGAATCTGAGTTTTGTTTCTAAAAATCTGATGCATGATTCTATCTTAGCTTTAAAATACCTATGAAGTCAGAGAGGTATGGTGTTTAATTTAATTTATTTTTCTAGTTGATAGCCATGCTTCTTTGCAAAATTTGTTAGTTTTTAAACACTATTCTTGTGAAAAATATACAAACATATTTATGCAGTTACGTTTTATAATTCATAGCTATCGATGGTTAAAATTCGTAAGTTAACTTAGGTATTACTTTCAATTTATATTTTATTGATTCCTCCAGTGAAAATTTACCACTAACATGTACAAACTTATGAGTCATAAGTTTGGTCAAATGCTTTTAAGTTCAAGCAAATTTATTAGATCAATTGGGCTAAACAGCATCATAAACCTCAGGAAGGTTCATAAACATATACAATTATTGATTGATTTTTCTGAGACGAGCCAAGAATTTATTGCTGTAATAAAAATGTAACAAGAGCCAATAAATACCTACTGACAGATATTGCCAATCAAAAATGAAGTGAAATAAAAAACTATTGTAATTGCAAACACTCACGATAGGGGAAGTTGAAAATTTTAAACTCGCAAATTAAGCTTGCTTTTTTTGTAGCGTTATTGCAGTGCATATTTACGTTGTAAACTAAACTAAACTTTGCTGGTAATAGTAGTCACAAGCGTAACAAACAATTGTTTAAATGTTATTTGTGGCATTTCATAAATTATTTCTTTCCTTTTCTTTTTTGGGATTTATTACCACATTCCTCGAGTTCCTATCCAAAAAATTCGATTTATCTAAAAAATATTCAAATTAACCAGTTTAAAACTGGGAAATAACCTCTACGCCTTTGACGTAATGTCAGAGGATCAGTTAGAGGGTGTTTTTTGACAACTAATAAGAATTAAATTAATACAAAAATACTGCGCTGACGTTTCGGAAACTATATCCGTTTCCTTTTTCAAACAAACAATGTTAAAAGATTGTCTTACGCGTAAGTAAATAAATTAATCGCTGATATTAATAGACCAGTAATCAAGACGTTATTTTTATGTAAGGGAGGAGGAGGAATTAAAGGGTCCTAGTACATGGAAAAGCTACGTTCCCGTCACGGCGACGACCTAAAATAGGATTTTCAGGCGCAAATGCCGCGGAAACCCTACTTTAATATGACCCCCCGATGGTATTCTATTGGAGTAGTATTTCTAGCGAATTTCCGCGCGTACAAGATACAAAATGCAGCCAACCTTGTTACACTGAATCTTCTACCGGAAAAATTCAGACGGTAGTAGGTATGAACAATAGGTATGTGAAGTGCAAAATATTATACACCCTAGTCAACATTAAAGGACCTAGCACAAAACTTATGGAAAAGTGGTCCCGGTCAATACGGCTGAAAATTTAGTATTTTGTAGTTCTAACAGTCCTGATTAGAACTACAATATACTAAATTTTCAGTCGACTTGACCGGGACCACTTTTTCGTATTTTTTGTACAATGTCTTTTTTATTACCACTAGATCATAAATGATATAAAACCAGACAAGAAACAGTTTTATCTAAACGTGAATAACAGGAATGCCAGCAACTGATTAATTGCATTTTACCTTTCGCATTGCATATCGTCTTCATTTCATTAATGCTGAATCATAACTATATATTAGGTATGTATGTTCGGTTTGAATATTCAATTGGCAATACAGCAGGTGGCTTAATTCACCTGTTGTAAATAAACATTTCAATGGATGCTGGCCCTGATGATTCAATAATATTCAATATGCTTTGTCTATCTTGTTATAATGTCAAAGTACATATATGCGAATATGCTAACGTAAACTAAACCTGAACACAAACATCCTGATAAAATTTGTTTTGATTGTCAATTTGTAAAGTTTGTATTTTATTGCTGTAAATAATAAATAAAAACTTGATCCAGAGCTTCTCTCTAATACATATTTTTAAGACACTAGGTTGGAAGAATTACCTACAATACAGAATCCCCATAAACTTTCTAAACAATTTGGAAACAAGAACAGTTATAATATCAGTAATGAGTTTAAATAAAGACAGATAACACAACACTAGATAAAGAAAGAATTCTGATTGGTACGTACCACTTCGGAGGAGTGTGTGCGTTCTAGAAATTTTGAATAATCTTCTATAAACAACAATATTTTTCTCCCAGTACAATCAATTCACTTAGTGAAATAATTACCTATGTGAATATATAATGATCCAGAAATTAAAATTTGCAGAATAAGAATAACAGGCAACTATGAAATATTATTAAAATAGTGCATTTCAGTGGTTTTCTAAAGAATTTAATTATTAGTTACACAACATGATGACTTTTTTGTAATTTTAACTATTTTAAATAAATGATCTTTACCACTGTAAATAGTTCATTGTTAACCATTTACATAAAATGCCTAAAAAGGAACAGCCGCAATTTTGAACCGGAAATAGAGATTTCAATCATTGTCACATGCATTGGATATGCTATCCTCTCACTTACCAAAGGAGCTGTACTAAATATGAGGCGAAGCTAACTTATTGTCAAGATACTTTATTCTACCCTACCTCAATTTAATAGATTGGTTTTTAAAAAACTGACCTCGAAATAACACCGGTGTTACTTCAGTGCCAGAAAGCGCTCCAAAACCCAAAACTGCACAATGTAGACTCTAGAGTATTCTGAGAATGGCGACGTAAACTGAGTAAATCGAATGGTCCCTACATAACCAGGACGGTTATATTGGGCAAGCCAAATAATGCTGCTGCCTCTCTCACCTACAGATGTTTATAAACCAATTGCATTTACTTGAATTTAACTATATAACATTATAGTTAACAATGTTGTTGACTTTAATCACTCTAAAATCCATTGAAGTGTATTTTTCGAAAAATCTACGAAAATGAACGAAGTATAGCCATAACAAGCAAAATCGTGTTTTCAACATAATATTGTATATCGGGATTAAAGATTAATTTATCACACATCCTTTCTATACATTAGAACAAAGAAGAATTAATTGTTTAGTTATGTGTTTCTATTCCCCTTGAGTCTGTAAGGTTAAGTCAATAAATATTATACAAATCATAGCGTCTTAACTTTAGTACGGTAAGTACTTCCCGATCTCTAATACAACCGAAACACCTTCTCGTTTAATTCAAACGGTATCTAACCTAAAAAAGAAAATAAACAAAACATTTACCTACTGTCCCATTATTTTGGTTTTCATACAATTTATTTTCATGGAAATTATCATTAATATGAAAGTACCTCCTGCGAAATTTCTAAACGGTAGGTATATTAAGCGATAGGCAACCATGCTAGCATTCAGAAGATTTTGAGTTATCAAAAACTACTGCTTTAGAGATGTCCAAGGCTTTAAAAGTGAACTTATTACATTAAGGCCATGGATTTAAGTTACTATATGTTACCAGTTGCCAAATCATATGTTGTACATACATACTAATATCATAGTTTCTCTTTATGATTAGATTCTGATTCCTATTGCTTCGTCAAGGTTTTTTTAAATCAAATTTAGTAAGGATCAGATCTGCTGTCTCGTCAAATTATTCTTGCATACTAATACATCACATTTCTAACGGTTTTATTTATAATAGTGCTCTTCTGAATGTTCTTATTTTATTAGAAACGACAAACTACTAGCGAATCCTCAATCTTAAATGTAAATATATCTAATTTATTTATTAGTTAGGATTTTTTTAACGATAACGATTGAAGCCACAGTATATATTTTTTAAATGCACCGCATCAAATCGTAATCAAGCATCGTGTGATATCTAGGCTTTAATTGACTGACCGTAAGGAAATTTATTAACATACACGCATTGCAGATATAGTTTAGTCAACTACAAATAAACTTGTCTCTTATAGAGACAAAAATTGCAACTGAACTTGACACCTTAAGAAAATGACAAACCTACTCAACTTTGCTTAAACTTAGTTTCCAATAGGCCTTAAATGGAACAATATTCTTTTTTTTTTAATTTTTGTTGCTTCTTATTTTAATCAGTTTTGCTTCTTATTTTAATTAGTTTTTACCACGAATAAAGTTGCATTCTGTGATTTATGATTATTGTGCATTCTCTTAACTAATCTTTTCTATCCGTGATCATAGCTTTGGATATTTGTTCGCATACTAATTTTTTTCTATGTTATACTGTTTTCCAACAGTATGCATGTATTAACTCCGCCATTAGTCAATATGATTAAAGTGAAACACAGAACTTGAAATGTACGCCTCAAGAAGTTACCTTGCTTTCTGGATTTTGAGAATACAACAATGTAATGTAGATGCCTGGAGGCTTGCGATAATTAAGCACTTGATAAAGAAAACTTTTCAATGAAAAGTGAACTTGTATATCCAGTTTATTTTTCAATGGCAATGTACCTTTGTATATTAATATAGAAAATGAAAGTTTCACCTTAATATAAAGCACTTATCTTAATATTTTCTTTATTGTTGTATGTGTTTTTGTATAAATTGAAATAACGTGATGAATTTTGAGGAATACCTCCAGAATCGTAAGTTGCTGCCATTTTAATATGATAATTTTAGACGTGGTGTTATGTCCATTGTCATGTAATTTTAACTTTAATTTATGAATTCAGAGTACAACACCGACAATAGAAGCTACCAAAAAATATTACATTATTATTTGTACTATACATTTTTGAGTGAGTTAATGTCTGACTGTCTGTCTTTGTTTCCTTGTTATATCAAATGTCAAATGCCCTCAACGTTTCAATCAAAGTAATTACTGTATTTTTTTTATTTTTCAAATGTGTAGTATACTTTTTACAAAAATCATACTTTAGAAATAATGTTAAGAATGAAAATTATGAAGACGTATCGTGGTAGGTAGGTAATTTATATTTTCTAAGTAACAGTTGTTCAAATAATGGTACCAGCAAAAGTTACTTGAAGTTATTCAACACATACTTGGATGCCGACAAAATATAGTTTTCAGGTATGATCGCTAAAAGAAATAATTTTAAACGACAACTCAACTTTTATGGCAAAGCTGGAAAAAACTAATTTTTCTTCGTACAAATTTTTGAGGGAATTATTTACGTGTGTGTCGAATTAATTAAATAACTTATTGGTAACGTTATACACAATATTCCATACCTTTTACACATCCTGTATATATTATATAAATGAATCATATACATTAATTTACTCCCACAGCATTTATTGTTTTGTATATATTTAGAGCAGTTTAATAATATATTAATAATATTTTCATAATTTGAATAATAATATATGTAGGTATATCGATATCGATATATGATTTTATTTAATGTGAAAAACACACTATAATCTAATTGCATGCATTGAACAAGGTTTCAATATAATTTGAACGTTTCTGTGTACTGTATTATGCATGTATAGGTTTTATATTAGGAGCGAGCAGTTGGGATATAAATAACGCCTTAAACTTTGCCTGTTACTTGGAAAATAAGAAATTTTACAACCCCTTCGAGATCATAATCTTTTTATACCAGTTGCTGATTTACAACTTCCTCTACAAAGATACCAATTTATTCCATCAGTTACTATTTTATTCATACATTTGTTTACCTTTTCTCTTTTTTTACGATGTCAGGAAATTTGTCTGAAATATGAGTTTGAAAACAAGACCACGAGTTCTAATACGTTTGTTATCTTTCTCTAGATCTGTAAACAAGCAGTTTAATTTTGATATTATCAATAATAAGACGATTAGAATTTTTGAATTTTACGGTTGTATTTTAATGGTTGATTGTGACATGAAAAGTTGAAACGGAAATAAAAATTTCACTTGATTGATCCGCATTTAAAATTACATGTTTGCAAAGCATCTGACAAAATGTAATTCAAGTTTTATAAATGTTTAGTAAATGTTGGGATTTCATTGGATGACCAGTGACACAATCGACTGATAGGTAAAACAAGCCATGCTTTTTAATTACCGAGCCTTTGTCGCTGACAGTCTCACCATGGTTCTTTAGGTTACATAACTTGTCGCAAATACGAAACAACTGTTTCTGTATTTTTTTGTGAAAGACAACTGCCTCTCGTTTATTGACGTTGTGAGTACCCCCCATCAGTAGGAAACCAAGGTAAACACTTATTGCCAATCGTAGATTTATATAGTATATGTAGAAATGAAGAAACATAGTGAAAGTGTACAGATACTGTGGCCATAAAACATTAGACGGAGTACCACCGAGATTGCCGCTATCGGACGCTTGTGGTTAACCCTAAAGGGTCAGTCAGTAATAATCCAGATGGCATATTTCAAAAGCGTATTGGAGGCTTGTAAAACCCAACAGATCGACCATCGGCACGCGTACATGCAATGAAGTGACTGGGGTTTAAAACTATGCAACATTTAGCATAAAGGCTCAGATAACAGATGGTTAAGTATAGTGCGGCAGTTTAGCTAGGATATTTCAACATAATGTGCACTTCTTGATAAAAGCACCAAATTTGGCATAGAGGTAGACCGATGTAATATGAATAATTTTGGATGTGGAGCCATCGGCCAAGTGCCCCCTGGCGGCCGTGGCGGCCATTTTCCAAAATGGCTGCCAGTGGACATCCGAAAGACAACAGAAGTTAGATAAAATTTGCGCTGAAGGTTTTAGTGAATGTTTATTGAATGTTTTGAATGAGAGATAGTTTGTAAGTTATGTACAGGGTGGGTCAATAGTGCGTATTTCTTCTGTATCTCCTGTCTCGTTAGAGATAGAAGCATGGTTCAAAATTTTAATTAATTTGTGAGAAAAAGTACATTTTTTAAAATTATTATCAATTATACAGGGCGATCCGTTAAAGTGGTAGATGAAAGAATATATATTTTTTAAATAGAATGACCCAATTTTTTTTATTATGTTTGAATACCACTATGATGGCCTGTTCAGAGCTAAAATATTTTTAAAATTTCTTGGATGGTTAATGAAATAAAAAATATTTTTATGGAAAACTGTCGTTATCTTCATTTGTAGTCCTTTTTCTACGATTGACTTTTTTATAAGAAATGCCACCTGTTTCTTCAAATCTGTTTTTAAACTTTTGGAAGATGCTTCTTGTGGGTTCTGTGAGAATACATTTTAGCGTAAGTTCTGGAGGCAACAAAATTGAAAGTAACTGAAATTAAATGTCTTTGTTTCTATGAAATAATTTCAAAAGTACCTACATTGACTTTTCTGAATAAAACATACCTATTTACACATAAACAACTACATCTAGAAAATTATTCATTTTAGGTATGGGACATGGGACATATCATATCAAAGTTGCAGAGAAATAAAAATTACACAATTTTTACAAAAATATATAGTGTTCCATTTGAAAAAGTTGAGTTTTGGTAGTTTGAATATTTATTTAGTAGTGCGTTTATGAACACCTTGTATGAAAAAAATATTTTCCACATCAGCTAATAGTTAAAGTATGGCATACACTACTACCATGTCATAGAAAAAAATTACTCTCCAAAAATAAGTCCAAAATCAATTTTCAAAATGATACCTGTAAACGGCAGTTTTCAATAAAAATATTTTTTAATTCATTAACCATCAAACAAATTTTAAAAATATTTTACCGCTGAATAGGACATCATAGTGGTATTCAAACATAATAAAAAAATTGGGTCATTCCATTTAAAAAATATATATTCTTTCATCTACCACTTTAACGGATCGCCCTGTATAATTGATAATAATTTTAAAAAATGTACTTTTTCTCACAATTTAATTAAAATTTTGAACCATGCCTCTATTTCTAACGAAACAGGAGATACAGATTTCTTCTGTATCTCGAGACGCACGCACTATTGACCCACCCTGTATATAACTTACAAACTATCTCTCATTCAAAACATTCAATAAACATTCACTAAAACCCTCAGCAGCAAATTTTATCTAACTGCTGTTGTCTTTCGGGTCCACTGGCAGCCATTTTGGAAAATGGGTGTCCACTGGCAGCCATTTTGGAAAATGGCCGCCACGGCCGCCAGGGGGAAGATGGCCGATGGCTCCACATCCAAAATTGTTCATATTACATCGGTCTACCTCTGTGCCAAATTTGGTGCTTTTATCAAAAAGTGCACATTAGGTTAGCTAATCCGCTGTACTAGTAGGTAATAAATTCCCTTAAAGATGATTTAAATAAACAGAAATAAATAATAAAATAGTAAAATCGTAAACTAATAAAATAGTACCACAGCGACGATAAATTGATAGAGTCGTAATTTGTCATTTTTACTTCGTGACGTTAATATTGAATACGTAAATGGGTGTCTCACCTAGTCTCGGAACTACGGTGAAGTTAGAGATAACCTCTCCCCCGGATTCCCCAACCGGTTCTTCGCTGGAGCTCATATTTGATAACGACGTCGCGACGTCTGGTGGCGTCCCGCGTACACCACTTCTCTGATGCATACAGATTATACGTGTATGGAAACGTCGTCGCGTACGGTAAATTCGGTTTTACTTAAATACGATACGTCGTATCATGGGAAAAGTGGGTGCGGTGTCGATTCACGACCATCTAGTCACAACGGGGTTTTAAGTCCATCCCTCGATAGGAATTTTATGAAGAAGCGTGACAGGTGTCGATTCACGACTCAACTAGTCACTATGGAGTCTTCAGAAGTCTCCTCGAATGCGGTTTTGGGTTCAGTATTTATACGATTTTTCCCTGTGACGTATTACCCATTTCGCGTGCAGCCAACAAAGAAGGCCTAGGTGTTCCGGCATTAGATTATGACCTGAGTCTCCGGCTGTATAGTGGCTAGTTTCCCGTGGAGATAGGTTTTGTTTACATAATAGACGATTAGCTTTTACATTCCTACGCCAAGAGCTTGGGACGTCGTTCTACTGGTGCCAGATGTGTGGCCGGGCATTGGATTACTAACCGAGACTAAGGGTTGCATAGTGACTATTTTCCCGTGAAGATAGACAGGTTCTGTTTATTTAGCAAGATTAATTTCTGCATTCCTTTGCGTTTGTAAGCTCGACTATCGTCGACTTTTAGACTTTTTAAAATTAGGATGAACCGAGTTATTTAAAATATAACGTATTGTAATTCACCGAAATCTTATAACATTTACTGAAAATAATATAAAATTAGGAAAAATGCGCGTAATGAGGCAGCCCAGGGCCGGGGTATCTCAGTACTGTCACTTCACGGTCATACTGAATGAATACAGATTTATTTGTTCATCTACTTTGCTATGGCAGCGCTCAGCAATTTCATCTCTCGTCATATTGGTGTTGTTTACGACTTCCAATGTGTGCAGGAACTTAGTTAATCTGGAGATTTCTATTAACAGGTCTACTACAATAATGTAAATTTTTCAGCTGAATATTGCCTAATTGGGTAACAGCTATAGTTATTCTACTGTGTGTTCAATAGTCCGTGTATTATTTGAGTATATTTTAAGCATCAGTGAGCCGTCAACTGAATTTGAGTAGGTACTTATGTCATTCTTGGTTTTGGATCAACTTGAACGTTTGCTTCTTTACTTCCTTGATTTTCATCGTGTCCTTTTAGCCAGCACAGTTGAACACTATTATTTTGTAATATATTTGAGTATATTTAACGTTTACCTGATATCTAGGACAAAAAGGGCATTCTTTTTCCACTAATGTTTGACTTAGTGATGCATATCTTCATATCTAGTGGTATTGTATAGAGTACAGTTCAAGTTATTTCCCAGTGAATACCAGTCCATGAATCATGGTCTATTTTTGCAGATGAATACATCTTGTCTTGAGACTCGATTCACTAATAAATCTAATCTTATCTCAAAGTTCTATTTAATATTATATTGAAAAGCCAACGCCCTTATAGCTCCTGGATGTTTTATAACCATGTCGTTATATGCCATTTACGTGCAGTTTTAGCCTAAAATTTGTCATCAACAATTCTATACAAAAATATTTAGGAAAGTGATGCAGGTCATAGTTTCAATGATAGCTGTAGGATATAAGTGCATTTTGTAAGTGCCTAGGGGTAGTTAAATAAAACATGTCATTTGTTATCGATAGCAAAACATAACATAGAAATAAAGTCGAAAAATTAATTCCATTCACGTTGAAAATATTTTTTATTACTTTGGGTAATAAAGGACTGATTGTTGTAAATATCATTTCATCGATTCGTGTTTTAAATATACCTAATTATTTTTGGCCAACTCAAAGATTGGTATTTAAAAATACCCCTGAACAAATTACTAACATTATCTTTGTGTTAATGTTAATAAAATAGGTAAAGCGAAGGAAACCGAACCAATTTAAAATAGAGCGTTAAAATACACTTAGTTAGCTTACTTCCCCTAGTTGTTGATTTAGGAAAGGATATTGCACGATATATGGGAAGGTCAAGTTTGAGTCATTTACCTAATTACTAAACGCAGTTTCCGTTTAAGTAAATAACAAAGTGTGACTTCGATTTACGCACGTAAACAAGAGAAATTGATTAATATGTGTCAATGCATAGCAAACTGAAGAGACTAAATTGATTATATTTTTGAAATAGTTTCCACTAAGAATTCAAAAAAATCAGTCAAAATCGCGTAATCGCATAACAATAAAAATAATGTTTTAAAATATATTGCTGCGTTTGCAAAAAAAGGAATAATAAAACCTTTTTGAAAATGAGTACGTGTACAATAAAAATATTTGGTACTTTGGGCTTCCATCATAAAAACAAAAGAATTATATAAAAAATATGTTTGCGAACTATATGGCAAAATCCAATGACAAAAATTTCAATTTGTTATATCGTTTAAGGTAGGAATATTTCAGTTCATTTTGAATTTGGCACAATGGAATATAAGTTAGATATAGACCTGATGAAACCCGTGTTCATTTTTTCTGTCAGTAATTCAATTTATGAGATGATTGGATTGGATGATCCATTGAAATATGTAACTTATTAACAAAGTTAGAGGGCCATATTTGATCTGTCATGCTTCGAATTCGTATTTCAATGGGTAATTTTGATAATAAAATTGTTCTGGTTTCATTGCTTTTTAATATTATAGAGATATCCTAAACGGCCGCAACCTTATATCTAAAAATATTCAAAAGACTTAAGGAGAATCTCATAAATTATGGAAATTTCAAACAATCAAGGACTAAGAAATATTAAAAACAAATTCATGAAACGGATGCAATAAATAAATGTATTGCGTTGAAGAAAATCCAAGGCTCTATTCAATGATGTCAAAGCCAACTATGATTTCCATTCAAAAAATAACTCGAAAATTATAAATGCGATAATAAAATGGAGTACACCACTGAAATCTACGTAAAAAGAACTATTGCTTAATAGGGATCATCAAATATTTGAAATAATTAAACAGGAACGAGCTACAGGACATCTTAAAAAATATGGAAAAATCGATTTTCGACCATAACTAAAAAACAAAAGAAGATGTCGAATTTTCAAGTCGACCGGATCATAAAATTTGTCATAAAAGAGTAGGTAGTATATAAACGGAAAACCTCAAGTCTCTACCTCCATTAGTTACAAAAATAGCCTGCGAAAACATCTAAAATAGGACACCCTGTACTAAATTGGCACTCGTGTATCATATTATAGCAAATTATGTGTCATCAAATGATAGCAGTCAGCACATAAAGTCCTATAATGTCCTATTAATTTCTATTGAATAGAAATATTATTGGAAGCGTTAACGGATACAAATACTAACAAAAATAGATATTAGAATTACGCATCTCTCATGAAGAACAATAACTTCGAAACAGGTGTCTACTGCAGTATCAAGTCTTTTGGATATATTGTACTAATTCTTGTTTTTATATTATTTATATTGATAACTATATATGTATTTTAAATTAGACTTCTGTCTTCTGACAGATTTATTATTTAATGAATAAAATAATGTATGTTCTTATGTCATTATTATACTTTATATGTATTAATGTACAGGAAACCGTGATTAGTTTGTGGTGTCAGTATTATCAGTGTATAATATATTTTCATGTTGTTTCGTTTTTATATATTATTATGTAGTAATGTTTGTGTTTTAATAAAAGTTAGGTCTCAGGTAAGCACTCTTTCTAATAACAAAATATGTCATGTTTTATTATATAGAAGTAGTTCACGTCCACTTGGTAATATGACAAACCAAAATCACAAGCGATTTGGATGAAAAAATATAAAATTCCGTGTCAATGCAACAAAGTTTATATAGGACAGACAAAACAATTATTACATAAACGGGTGTACGGGCGTCCCACGTTAAAGTAACCAACCCCTTTTCTCCCGAGTTTTTAAGATATTTTTAAATTTCAAAATGCTAGCCTCAGTATTTTTTCCCGTAATTTTTGAATATACTAACCAGAGTTTTCTAAAGCCAACTGTATAGGTATAGGGTGAATAAAAAAATGTACTTTTTTCTTATGGAACACCTTGTATATTTTTACATATGTCGATAGAGCGTTCCTTTCTGATTACAAAAATATATGATACCTATATATTTGGATAAAAAATGGCGGAGCTTGTTACGTTCAATTTCTCAAATCCCTGATTTGCCTTTATTTTATTTAATTTTTTTTTAATTAATAGTACCTAGCTAGTAAAGTTAAAATGATTTTCTTTTTGTGAACAGTTAAAGGTTAAAATTTTTGCGTGGTACCAGGCTTAAAGAGTATTTCATTTACTTATTATATTTTCCATCATTATAAATATTAACTTCATTCCGATCCTAGAAAATAAATAATCATTAGATGATCCTTTGTCGAATAGATAGAGTATAGGTGGTTTACCTGTCCTTGTTTTAAATATATTCTAGAGTCTCGTATTTAATACTTTTACGAATCAATTCGGAATACTCTTTGCATTTAAACAACGCGGAAATCAGCTGTGAGAAGTGACCCGCGTGAAACCGACTTCGAATGGACAGTTCTTTTCTCTCTCTGTTCACTTAGTAATTTCAGAATAATTTGGAATTGTCATATTTTATCCAGTACTATAATAAGGACAGAAAAATCCTTTATTGAATTAAAGTGCTTGCTACTTAATAATTATAGGAAATATTTATATTTTTGCATTTAGTTAGATTTTTAAACGCTATTTCAATATCAGCGGTGGCAAGACTGTAAGATTGTATACTAAGAGCGAATGAGCATGCGCTGGAACGTTGAAATTTAAATTTCAAATCTCTCCTTAAGATTATCTAACTCATTTACAAATTGTTCAATGATTAGACGGGGTTTCAATATTGCTTGTGTTAATTTTCTAGAAGCCGTTTCCATGTATTTCCGCAGACATTTCTTCTTGTCAAAGTAACGTTTTTCCTCTCAAGGGGAAGGGTTTAAGCTCGAATAGTTGGCAGTTGACTGATTGATTTCAAATCAAGCGTAGTGCTATACCTAGGTGTTTTCTTGAAATTTTATGTGTCGTTTGTTACACTCCGAGTTCGGGATTAATAAGAAATTCATCTTTGATAATTGTGATTATTCGTTTGTTGATAATCTCAGTTATACGACTGCAGTCGGATTCACTAGCACATACCTCATTGTTTTGTAAGTAAATCTTTTCTTTCAATCACATGTTCACTCCTCAATTTTTTTTTATCATTCCTTAGGATATCCTCAAATATCCCAGGTTATATACCTTATTGGGCCACAAATTAAGCCGCCTTTCATCCTTAAGTGAGTACCTATATTAGTATTTGTAGCGGAACTTGCCATAGTATCTTTTACCTACATGTTAATGTTAATCTTTGTTATTTAGTATTTTTAACGTTTCTGTAATAACCAAAAAAGTTGAGGTGGTTGACAGAACTATAACCTTAAAATTAGACAATTGTTGACAAACCACATAACCTGAGATTCTATTTTCTGATTTAACAAATTCCCTAACATGATCCGTAGATTCTTGGATCTGATAGGTTGAGCGAAGGAAGTCAAATAACAAGAAGGCCTGGAGAAGAAACGAAAATTAGAGTATCAGGCAACGAAGAATAATTAATATCAGATATCAGAATATATACACGAAAAAAGAAGAACTTATATTTGTATCTCCAAATCTTATAATCGACAATTTATTATTATATTTTATATCAAAAATAAACATTTAAAAAGTATGACTTATTTACAGTTATAATATGGCAAAATAATAAGAAAACCCCTGCCATAATTGGTGACCCCGACGTGATCCTGAGAATTATTTCAAGACTTTAGATCTTCAAATTCCAAGGTGAAAATTGTCCAGAATCTTAAGATAGGAATCTTGGAGTTGGGTGAAAATTATTCAGAATCCGGAGATCAGTCATCTAATTCCCAAGAAATTGAACCTTAACATTGATTTCTTTCGCTTGTCTATCAGATCTTGGAGTCAGGTGAGAAGTTGGTTGTTAAATCTTGGATTCTCAGGTTGTTTAATATATTTTAAAGTCATAACTTTCCGTTTTAAATCATTTTTTTTAATTAAAAGATGTCTATTGAAGGAAATGAAATAAATAATATTTATTCAACATGTTAAATTACCTCAATTTTGGGTTAATAAACCAGAACTATGGTTCACTCAAGTTGAAAGTCAGTTTTTTTATTCATAAGGTTCTTTCTGATAAAGCTAAATACCATCTTCCAGTAGCTAATTTATCGATAGAAATTTTTACGGATGTCGTAGATGTAGGTAATTAAAAATCCTCCGGAAGTTTTTTTTTTTTTTTTTTTTTTTTTTTTCGGAAGTTGATTTATATGAAAATCTTTAAAAAAATATTATAAACAGACTTACTTTATCAGAGGAATCGAGGTTAGAAAAATTACTTTCCAATTCAGAATTAGATCGAAAACCATCTAATTTTTATAGAGAATTATTGCAAGTTTCTGGAGATGTAAATGTAGACAAAAATCTTTTAATTAAATTATGGAGTCGACGTTTACCACAGATGATTGATATAGCTTTAACCTTTAACTACATCTGGAAAAAATTATATAGCTGAATTATTGTTTTTAGCAGATAAAGTTTGGGAATCCCAAAATATAAATCATTTAAATACTATTGCTGAAGTTCGAACTGACAGTTTATCTCGTATAATGTCAGAATTTTCAGTCAATTGTCAAAATATATTTAAAAATATCTTAGATAGTCAGAATAGTTTAAGTAAAGAAGTTGCTATTTTAAGAGAGGAAGTTTTGGCTTCTAAAAAAGACTATTCTCAACAATGTCATTCTTGTAGACAAAGATCGAGAAGCCGAGGACGTAGAAATAATCAACATTCCGATGATGACGTTATTTGTTATTATCATCGAAAGTATAAAAAATATGCTTTTAAATTTTCTGGAAAAAATTGTTTATTAAATGACGAATTTATTAGAAACAAATCAAAAAACGAGTAAGTTTCTCAACCGTAAAAAACTCAAAGAAAACACTTGATATTATATCATCTACTAAACGTTTATTTATTTTTGATCGAAAAAATCATTTAAATTTTTTAATAGATAGTGGAGCAGACGTTAGTGTTTTTCCAAAAACCAAATATAAGACGGACAAAAAAGACGACTATTTTCTTACATCTGCAAATGGTGGTAAAATTTCTATATTTGGAAAAAAATTTATTAATGTAGTTTTAGGTCTCAGAAAAAAATTTCCTTTTCTTTTCATTGTTGCAGATGTAAATAAGCCAATTATAGGCGCAGACTTTTTGTCCCATTTTGGAATTTTACTAGATCTTAAAAATAAGAAATTAATAGATGACAATACAAATTTAGAAACTCAAGGTAAGATACTTAAGGTAGATGATATAACGAACATACCAAAACTTTTTGCGGTTGAGAATGAATATACAGAACTTTTCAAAAAATACCCTAACATTTTTGCCTCCCCAAAATTTAAAATAATTCCTAAACATGATGTAAAACATTATATTGTTACAGAAGGCCATTTGCCTTATTCGAAACCTCGGCGACTAGATCCTAAAAAATATAAAATTGCCAAAAAAGAATTCGACGACATGATAGAATTGGGAATCTGTCGTCCGTCGGTATCTAGGGTGACAAGCCCACTACACAAACTACACATGGTTCCTAAAGGAAATTCTGGAGACTGGCGTCCTTGTGGAGATTACAGAGAGCTCAACAAGGTCACCATACCAGAAAGATATCCTTTACCTCTTATATCCGATTTTAATCTTAAAATTCATGGTTGCAAAATTTTTAGCAAAGTTGATTTGTTAGAGCTTATCATATCATTCCGGTAGCTGAAGAACATGTTTTTAAAACTGCTATTACTACACCTTTTGGTGCTTTTGAATTTTTGCGTTTACCTTTTGATTTAAGGAATGCAGGTAATAGTTTTCAAAGATTTATCAATCAAGTCACTAAAGGCTTAGATTTTACCTTTGTGTATCTGGATGATATTTTAATAGCTAGTAAAGATGAATCAGAGCATATTCAACATCTAGAACTATTATTCGAAAGGTTAAATTCATATGGCATTAACGTCAAACATACGAAATGTGTGTTTGGGGTTAATGAATTGACATTTTTGGGTTTTAAAATATGTTCAGAAGGAATTGTTCCTTCAGAAGAAAAAGTAAAAACATTTGTTGATTATAAATTACCAACTACTGTAAAGCAACTACAAAGATTTGTAGGTATGATTAATTTTTATCACCGTTTTAAAGCACGTTTTGCTGATATTTTAAATCCATTACACAAATTAATTAATCAATTGAACAAAGACAAAATTAAAGTTATTGAACATTGGTCAAAACTTCAAGAAAATAGTTTATATAAAGCAAAACAAGCGCTTATTAAAGCTTCTTTACTAGCTCACCCAGTTGAGGGGGCACGGTTATATCTTACGACTGATGCTAGCAATAATTGTGTCGGCGCAGTCTTGGAACAACAAGAAAATGGCATCAAACGACCATTAGCTTTTTTCTCAAGGAAATTATCTAAGTCAGAATTAAATTATTCTGTTTTTGATAAAGAATTATTTGCAATTTACGCCTCAGTGCGGCATTTTAAGCATATTATGTTAGAAGGAACAACTTCCGATATTTTTACGGACCACAAACCAATTGAAAAAGCTATCCTTTCGAAATCAGAAAATCACCTAGGCAATTCCGATACATAGAATATATATTACAATTTACTAGTAATATTTTTCATGTTGGTAGTAAAAATGTTGTAGTTGCTGATTTTCTGTCAAGAATAACTGACAACAATATTTCTGTTTTAGAGGTTAAAGATTCAATGTCAACAAACAGACGAAACTTTAATGCATTTAATTGAAACACAAAATTCTGAAAAGCCAACCTTGAAATGTAGATTGACATTTATAAAATTTGATAACCCTAATATAAGTATTTGGTGTGAAACCTCATTATCAACCCCAAGGCCATATATTCCTGAAACATTACGATATCATGTGTTTACAAAAATGCATAATATCGCTCATCCAGGTAATAAAGCAACTGAAAAATTAATAAACAGTAGATTTTTTTGGCCTAGAATGAATAAAGAAATTAATGTATGGACAAAATAATGTTTGTCTTGTCAGAAAGCCAAGGTTTTAAAACACACCAAATCACCTATAGGAACTTTCGAATTTCCTAGAGGTCGTTTTGAACATATACACATAGATCTAGTAGGACCTTTAACAGTCTCTCATGGTAAAAATTATTTATTAACCAGTATCAATAGAGTCACTAGGTGGATAGAAATTTATCCTTTAAGTAATATTTCAACTGATACTATTATAAAAACGATTCTAACTGAATACGTGTCAAGATTCGGTGTTCCTTGTAAAATAACACATGATCAAGGAAGACAATTTGAGTCACACTTATTCAGGGGATTCGCCCGAAGATTGGGTTTTCAAAATTTGCATACCACAACATATCACCCGTCAAGTAACGGGATGGTGGAAAGAATGCATAGAACTTTAAAATCAGCTTTGATAGCTAAATTAAATAATAATAAAAATTGGAGAGATGAATTACCTTTAATTTTGTTAGGACTCAGATCTGCTATTAAGGAAGATTTAAAATGCGCTTCAACAGAGCTAGTTTATGGTCAACCATTGCGTTTACCAGGAGAATTTTTTACTGGCATTGATAATTATGTAGATACACATACAATTTTAACTAGATTACGACAATCTTTTCATAATATTCGACCAGAACCGGTTACAAGACATGGTACTAAAAAAATATTTGTTTCTCCTGAATTAAAAACAGCAGAATTCGTTTTTGCAAAAACACCAGGAGTTAAATCTGCTTTAGCACCTCCATATAAAGGTCTTATTAAAGTCATTCGAAGAACTGATAAACTTTTCACACTCTTAAGAGAGAACAAAGAAGTAATAGTTAACATTGATAGGCTAAAACCAGTTTTTCCGTTTTTGAACCAAACGACATTACTTGTTTTCCTGAACAAAAAGTTAAAAAAGTCTCTTTCGACTTGAATCCTGTTATTTATCTTATTTTTTTTACGGGGGAAGGTTTGTAGCGGAACTTGCTATAGTATCTTTTACCTACATGTTAATGTTAATCTTTGTTATTTAGTATTTTTAACGTTTCTGTAATAACCAAAAAAGTTGAGGTGGAAAAAAGTTGAGGTGGTTGACAGAACTATAACCTTAAAATTAGACAGTTGTTGACAAACCACATAACCTGAGATTCTATTTTTTGATTTAACAAATTCCCTAACATGATCCGTAGATTCTTGGATCTGATAGGTTAGCGAAGGAAGTCAAATAACAAGAAGGCCTGGAGAAGAAACAAAAATTGGAGTATCAAGGCAACGAAGAATAATTAATATCAGATATCAGAATATATACACGAAAAAAGAAGAACTTATATTTGTATCTCCAAATCTTATAATTATTGTCGACAATTTATTATTATATTTTATATAAAAAATAAACATTTAAAAAGTATGACTTATTTACAGTTATAATATGGCAAAATAATAAGAAAACCCCTGCCATAGTATTATATTTTGCTTTATATATATTTTGTTGTAACCAAGTTACGTAATCCTGATCTTTTCAGGGACTCTTCGCTCAGGGGCTCTTCGTCATTCTTCTCGTATATTGGACTTGTCGTCTTTGGCTGGTTTCTCCTGGAGACCTTCTTTTAGTAACCCATTTTGGGTACAGCTCAACTTCTTTTCTGGTTTCTGGTTGGTGACGCGGTATTCCGTGGTCTGGGTTGGATTCCTGGATTTATGGTGTATCCTAATCTAGACAACTCAGCAAAATTCAACTGCCTAAGAAAAATAGGAAAACGCTAAGCCAAAATACCTACTTTAATAGTTTAAACGTTTTTATTTAAACTTTGCATAATCTTTTGCTTTTAATTATCTTTTATACAGATAAAGTGAGCCTTCGGCCATTCATTTTGACAATCTTATCGTTCTTTTTCATTTTAACACCATTATTGGGAATAATATTAAGAACTATTACATATAATATTTACTTTTCTTTTGTGTTGGGAAATATATGAGTGCAAACCACAATTGTGATCACATACTGGTACCTAAACCCCAAGTTAATCATTTTTTTTTTAGATAACATAATATAGTGGCATTATAGTTATAAATAAACCTTTGTCGGTTTCACAATACCGAGTTTTCCTCTCCCATTGGTACCCTAATTAAGTAGAAAAAGAAAATAAAAGGAACGTAAAAGGTGAGTTAGATAATCCTCTTAAATAAGATTAAGAAAATATGCACTAGAAGTTTGGACACCCAGATCAATTGGGGGCCTACTAGCAAGGTTGCAAGTGGCGCCCTGGTAATTCTATATTTATTTAGTTGTATATGCGAACCCACTGGTTTTGTTATATTATCCTTTAATGAGTCGAACAGACTGAGCTAGTTTCGGCAACTTTTTTGTTACGCACATTTTGCTGCCAAACTCGAGGGCATAGTGTTTTCTTTGGTTTATGAAAACGTTATTTTTTTTTTATTGTATTTAATGTTGTAACCAAAATTGCTTCGTCTGTCTAGTTTTGTTTTATACTTTTTGTTTCTTTTTTAATATATTAAATATGTAATATATTTGTTAATTTAAATTAAATTTAAAATCATCACTAGCCGTATTTCTTTTTCGACGTTGAATAGCTCCGCCATTTATCTAAATATATAAGTATCATATATTTTTGTAATCAGAAAAGAACGCTCTTTCGACATATGTAAAAATATACAGGGTGTTCCATAAGAAAAAAGTAAATTTTTTTATTCGCCCTATATGTATACCGTTGGCTTTAGAAAACTCTGGTTAGCATATTCAAAAACTACGGAAAAAAATACAGAGGCTAGCATTTTGAAATTTAAAAATATTTTAAAAACTCGGGAGAAAAAGGGGTGGTTACTTTAACGTGGGACATCCTGTACAACCATAAAAGAGATTGTAACATTTTGAGCATTAACAAAAAAGCAAAAATAGCACTTATTACTCATCATTTTATAGACAATCAAATATTTCAATTTGATCAGATTAAAGTGGTGGATCATGAAAAAAACTACAAAAACGATTATTTTTTGAGACGGCGCACACATTATGAAATCAAAAAATTTAACTGTTTGTCAAATTTTAACTCAGTCCCTTATCTATAAGTGGATTGTCCCTTTCGTGTATATGTACAGCTACGTCTAAATTGAGTGTCCAATCTATACATTTATAAATGTATTTACTGGATATAGTTTGCATACAATATCAATATTTCAATATTTGCACAGGTAAATACAAGACAAAGGCCTTCTGGATTGGTTATGCCGCCTATTCACATATGTGTTTAAATTGTATCCTTGGACCCATATCACAAATACTTATCCCAATATCCAAAGTAACACTTAATTCAGACCTAGCTGTACTTAGGTACTTTCAATTTCATAATATATTATGTATAGTAACAAACAAATATTATTTCTAGGATGAAAGGCCTAATATCTATTATGTTCGGATTAATCTGGATTGTGCAGGTGTCAACCAAAACAATGGAAAGATGCAACGAGAAGGCCAATAAAGCGTATTATATTTACAACAGAAATTTTAACGTCGAACGCTATTACTGTATAGATATTGAAGTGACGATTGATAAGTGCGAAGATTTAGATATAGGTGAAACAGTTAATAGTAACGAACTGGCCGAAAAATGCGGCAGCGAGTTGTACGATAATAAATGTACACGCATAACACCATTATATGGACACTATTATGTGTGTGGTATCACGGATACTGAAAGAAAGTCATTTATAGTTTGCAAACAGACTGCATTAGCGAAAGTGAAATTGAAAGGAAATGAAATTTACCTTAAACCCATAGATATGCAGAAGTATTCAAAAACGTATGTGTTTTATGGCAATTGTACAAATCTGGAGCAAATTTATCAAAGTATTTGGAGGGAAATTGAAGTTAATTCAAAAAAATATATCATCAATAGCAATAATGACTATACTGTTGAGTTACTACAAAAAACATGTTTATGCGAATACCAAATTTGGGTCACTAATATACCTGAAATTTTTGCTACTGACACGTACATCGCAGGGTCAATCAATAACAGGACTCAAATACGTCAATACCACAATGAATTTCAAAAGACCCTCAGCACTATAAAGTCTGAATGTGAGTTGGACATAAGAGATGAAAGCCGATCTGAAATTTCAACCTGGCAAGTAGATCAAAATTTATCTGAAAGCGATTACATAGGTTCGAAATGTAATATAACCACCAAGTTTTTGTTGGCTCAAGATTCAAAAATAGACACACCGGCACCGTCGCTTTGCCGAAATGAAGAGATTGCTGCTTTGAGAAATCAACTACATTGTGTAATTTTTGTCATTATAATTTGCAAACTTTGGTTATGTATCAGGTCGGCTTTTGATATGTACATAAATTTCTTGACTTTAAGAAGAGCTGCCAAGAAACAAGCATATAGAAAAAAAATGTTTATTATGAATTGTGTTTCTCAAAGTTTGACAAACCGGTACCTATTTTTAAATGAAAATCCAAAACTGGACAAAACTGGAATACTGTTAGACGTCACGAGAGATGCGGATACCCAGAATTTATATGAATCTGTTGATTAAGATAATATTCCTCAATCTAACTGTTACGGTTGTACTAAAGTTCAGCCGAAACGTGAAACCAAACAACATACTTGGATCAGATGTTACTAGTAGTACTGAGTGATAAGTAGTTTGCTGCTTCCAACTTTATTGGTAGTATGGTAATGTTAAAAAGAATACAAACAAAAAGTAAAAGGGTACCTAAAATAATTAATTTGACACTATTAACCATTCAAATGTATTTACAAAAGTTTTTGTTATAAGGAAAATAAATTTGATGTAAATTAACACAAATTGTCCCCTTTGCATTATTGAGAGGGTAGCGTAGTGAACTTGATCGAGGTTGTGAGAGAATATGCCAACGGTTATATTATTATGCGGTAGATGAAAACGTTGCTGACATTGGTTGTTATGTATTTGGGGTTAAAATGAAGTTGCTAATAACAAACAGCAGTTTACAAACGCATATATTAATGGGAAATTAATTTTGCAAGAACAAGTTTATATAACAATCTATAAGATCAACATAAAATGATAACCATCTAGTTCTTGAATGTATAAATAAAATTACGCGAAAAAATAGAAATGATTTTAAATAAAAAAATACAACAGACATCCTTTAACATTTCAACAAAATATTAAAATTTTCATGACAATCTTTTAGTCGTGACTTTTGATGGAATTGCACTGGCTGGCATTAGTTTGAAATCAATATTGATGGAATGTTTAAGGAATCTGGCAAACATATAACTCGTAATACTTATGTATGATAATAAAAGTGATTTTTCAAAATTAAGTGTATACGGGGTAAAAATATCTGCAAAAAACCATTCATGTAAATATGTGCTGTTTTTACTAGAATTACTAAGTGATCAACGTTTTGCGAATCAAATAGGCATTATCGGGAGATTATTAAAAAAAAATTAATCTAAGGATGCATGTTAGGTAACACCAGATTTATCAATTCTTCCCTGTCTGAGATGAGCCATATGCTCCTTCTCTCTAGTTAAAATTGATCGTGTCGCGCTTATTCAACATTTTTTATTTATCATTCTTTCTAATTTTTTATATTTTCGACATTTCCGTTATTTCAATTTAGGTCCTTGGGTTGCTTAAAAGTTGTAATTTATTTATTGATGGGTAACTAACTGCTGCATCTATATTTATTTATTAATATAATATTTGACGAGTAAATCAAACTAAATATCACATTGAACTGTTATGATTTTTAGGTTTATTAATTTTGAAAGTTCAAGGAATTTCGAGAGATTCCCTGAAATGCTTATTTTCTAATTTTTTTTTAACTTAAGAAGAACTATGTTTTCAAAACGTAATTTTTATAATAAAAGTTATTTGTGCACCTAGCATTAAAAGTGTTATTTGCAAACAGTATTATTTCTACGCCCCTTAAGGAAGAAGGATATTTTACCGATTACACTATAAGAATGATTTCTTTTTTTTTCATGGAATTATGCTTTTGAATGCATTAAGAAAGGTCAATCAAAATTACTTGTGTATAGACAACAAAAACGTAAATGCGATTTAATTGATATTGCGCACACAATATCAGATATAGACAAATGCCTCGCGGATTTCTAAGCCTGAGAAAATTATACTAAGGTGATATATTTTTGTAAGTAAGAGTTTTACATACCCACTTAAATAGTTTTCGAATATCTCGTTTAAAACTTATTCGATTTGAAGGCAATTTTTATCAGATTAATATAAGATATGTATAAAATGTCGGAAAGTTTTTCTTAAAAAAAAAATTTTTTTGCAATATATTTCTTCTGGCCAAATTTACTAACTTTCCGACATTTTTCATTGTTTGTAACTTTTAAATTCATTTTCCTCAACTCTTGGTATGAGCTGTAAATTAATTTATCTGAAAGACAAAAAGTGCATGTCAAAAGTGCTGCCATCTTGCACTTAATTTGCGAAAACACATATGCACTTGCTGCAACCTACAGTCGCAGTAGTTTCGGTTTGATTGCATCATGTCAAACTGACCTATGCGGAGTGTGGTAGAATCGAGACTTGCATCTGATACAGACTCTTAGGATGGTATGTTCAGAAGTAGAGCATCAATATAAATACATCAAACTGAATATTTTTGTTATAATTATGATTGTATAAAACCATAAAATTCTGATTCTAAAGGTTTGCCTTCGAGATCATTTTCATTAATTTTTCATAATAGATCCATATTATAAGAAAAATCTGTATTTCTTAGGTAGTGAATAAAAAATATAAGTATATCATTATTATAATATTATAATCTCTTAAAATTAGTTTTTTGGTTTGTAAAATAAACGATAAAAGATTTTTAATTTCCCTTTATCTTTATTAGTTTAATTAATATATTTTTAGACTTTTAATTTTTCCTATGCTTACGGGAGCCATAATTTGTTCAAATTGTGCTAAATTAGTTAGGTGCTACTACTATGTTTTTTATTGGAATTAAATGAGTTTTGTCTATCTATTTTCTAACAAAAAATAAATATCAATAAAAACACAATATTTTTTTAAATATAAATAAGCTATATAATAAAATAAATTCATAAGTAATAAACGAATAAATTAATAAATAATACTTTTTTAATTTCGGATAGTTTATTGTTTATTCAAATAGAATGAAAATTTTTAAAAAGATATTTTTTTTTAATCCATAATATATTTATTATTTTATCAACAACGGCCTATCAGTTTATTTTCAGTAAATGAAATCACCGGGTGGCCACGAGTCAATGTACGCCCCCAATTTTTTGGTTGTTTTTGAATTAAAAAATTTCGTTTTTAGTATACGTGAAAAAGACAAAAGTGGGCTATTTTTAGACTAACAGGAACAAAAATATCACTTCCGGTTGAACCGGAAGTGACCATAACTTTTTTTTCTTATATCGAATGACCGTGTTTTTTATGGTGTTTTATAAAACATGAAATTCTAACTGCAGCAGATTTTTCCAATTTCAAAAATTCCAAAAAATAAGTGAAATACGAACGATTTTCTATTTTGTACAAAATGGCCGCGTCAGATGAATGCGATGTAAGAAAATTACTAAGTAGGCTATGGAAATTATTAGCAAGGTGGTAAGCTTATCTGTAAAGAATAAAATAGTTATTTAAATTACTGATAGATACGAATATTTTTCTCAAAAAACGGAATTTAATTTTTATTTTCATTTCCGTAGGGGTCCTATGGAAAATTTTTAAATGGGACCGTACTATTTTTTTTATTATTCGGACATAATGATTCATAAGCTTTAATTTTTTCGCCAATAATCATTTCTTAACGAGATCCTTTGTAATAATAAAAGTGTATTTAAAAGGTAAGCACAAATTAAATAAGAAATAATTTTAATAATAATAATAATAATAATAATTATCAAGAGATCATTTACATGATATAGAACATGTCAATATAATTACATAACATAATATATATAATCTTATATATAATCTTATTCAGATAAACAAAAACAATAAGAATAAAAAGTTTGTAAAATAGTACAATTATTACATCGTCCATTGGTAACACACAACACATAATATGTATATTAACAATAACATCATACTTATATAATAAAATTAAAGCCTATCGTTAAGGTATTCACTTAAAGAATAATAACATTTACTTCTGAGTAAACATTTTATTTCCATTTTAAAAATTTTTTCGTTCATGGATTTATATGATTCAGGTAATTTATTGTATGCTTTAATAGCTAAATACTTTGGGCTTTTTTCATATAATGCTAATCTGTGATAAGGAATTTCTAACAAATTAGTATTTCTTATGTTATAGATGTGATTTGAATTAAGGGTAGTACCGTTCAGTTGGGATTTAGCATACAATAATAAACTAAGAATAAATAAACAAGGTAGTGTAAGTATTCCCAACTCTTTAAAAATTAACTTTTTAAAAACACTTTTATTATTACAAAGGATCTGCTTATGAATCATTATGCCCGAATAATAAAAAAAATAGTACTGTTACATTTAAAAAATTTTCATAGGACCCCTACGGAAATGAAAATAAAAATTAAATTCCATTTTTTGAGAAAATCATAAAAATAGTCGTATCTATCAGTAATTTAAAGAACTATTTTATTCTTTACAGATAAGCTTACTACCTTGCTAATAATTACCATAGCCTACTTAGTAATTTTCTTACATCGCTTTCATCTGACGCCGCCATTTTAAAAAAATAAAAAATCGTTCGTATCTCACTTATTTTTTGTAATTTTTGAAGTTGGAAAAAACTGTTGCAGTTAGAATATCATGTTTTATAAAACACCACAAAAAACATGGTCATTCCATTTAAGAAAAAAAAGTTGATGTCACTTCCGGTTCAACCGGAAGTGATGTTTTCGTTCCTGTTTATCTAAAAATAGCCCACTTTTGTCTTATTCACGTATACCAAAAACGAAATTTTTTAATTAAAAAACAAACAAAAAATTGGGGGCGTACATTGACTAGTGGCCACCCGGTATATTACATATGTTTTTAAATTCAAAGTTTCTTTCTTAATACCTCAAAAATTAAAAGAGTTGCAGTATTTTCAAAAAGATACTCAAAGTTGTAATAAAACGATTAACACATTAATTTTTTTTAGTTGACAGTTCTAGTAATTAAGGATAACGCTAAATAATTAATTAAGTAATAAAAATGATTTCATATAAATCATTCAAAGACTCATTTTTCATATTTCATTCTTTTCAAATGGAACGGCATAACGAAAATGATTAATATATTAATCAACCGATAAGGATATTCACTGTTTTCGTTGCATCTAATTACATTTCACAACCCTTAATGCATTCAGTGTGCTTAGGTTAAGGCTCAACAATTGATAACTAAGTTAAGACGATATCAGATTGAAAGAATTTCTTCTTTTAATTAATGTGCCAGTTTGAGTGGAACTGATGGATACATGATGCTATTTGAACTAAAACACCAAAATAACTAAGATTAATCTTTGTCAGTGTAAGTCATTCATGTTTGACAATTTACTCGATCGATTTCACAATTATTAGAAAAATGGTTACGCTCTCAGTCGTCTGCAAATAATACACAGGTTTATTTGCAATTATTAATCAACTTGAATTTGGCTAATTGTTATCAAGCGATTAATTAATTATTCGTGTTAGATAACTGTATCAATTAGGAATCAGTAGAGTTCTTAGAATTATGTTGTTGCAAAGAGTTGAATTAGTTTTATAATACAATCAAGGGAAGTTAGGTAAGGACGGAAGAAAATGTTGTGCAATTTGGCACAACTTAGTTATAAAAACTTGTGCAGGTCACCATCTGCCAATATATTATAATATATTATACAGGGTGTGTATAATTTATTGCGTAAGTATGGAAAAAAATGTTTTAAGCTGAATCCGATAAAATTGTGCTATTGATATACATATGGGGTTATAGAAACTGAACATTACCACATATACAAATTCAATATTAAAAATCTACTGATCAAATTGATCGTAAACTTATATATCGGGTAGCCACGAAACTACTGCCTACTATATAACTCGGTTATTATAAAAGATAAACTTCTGAAGTTTGGAACGTGGATAATAGGTCACCAAAACTAGAATCTGACATAGTTGTGTATAAAATACTACTTCCGGTCAAACCGAAAGTGACATCAACTTTCTTAATTTAAATAGAATATTTTTGCATTCTCTTGCTCGTCATGAAATTCTGATATGATTTGATTTTTAATTAAAGAATAATGTTTTTCTCGGTGATTTTAGATTTTTTTAAATTCATGAAAACAATTAATTTTAGTGAATGAATTTTAAACAAAAATATATTTTACAGCATAAAAAACGGCAACGGATTTGTTAAGTCTGAGTGTTCGTAAAATCTACATCTCCTGATAGATAACACAACATGGAGATTATTTTCAACAGATTTTGTTAAACATTTTATATTATATTTAAACAAAAAAATCATAACATATTTTCAAAATGCATTCCCCTAGTTTTTTAGCATTTATTAATTGCGAGATATTTCTTCTTAATACATTTCTGAGCAACTCAGGTGTAATTTGTTGAAATCTTTGTCTAACCCTATTTTCTAAATCCTGCACTGTTGTAGCTTTTCTGGGGTACACATTTCGTTTTTCAAATATGGCCATAAAAAGAAATCACATGGAGTGAGATCAGGTGATGTTGGTGGCCACGTTATTGGATCATAACTCGTTATGAAACAACTTCTCACGATGACTATTTCTCTCGCAATATAAGAACCAATGAAATAGCAAGATTTGGAAAATCTGGACCAATAAGAACAAACTTACAGCGATAATTGCATTGTAAGGGACTCGGTAAGGGACAATTGAATTAATATTTCGTGTTCTGTTTTGTTCCGGAAATAGTGGAATTTTCGATAATTTTTAATGCACACAATATATTACTACAGAAAATACATCGATTTATAATTTCAGGAGGTAAATTTTCAATAAAATGTGAAATTTTATTTATGAGGAAGCGTAAATATCTTTGTTTAAATGTTAATTGTGGCATTTCATACATTTTTTCTCTTCTTTTTCTTTTTTGGGATTTATTACCACATTTCTTGAAATTCCTATCTAAAAAAAGTTGATTTATCTAAAAAATATTCAAATTAACCAGTTTAAAACTGGGAAACAACCTCTACGCCTTTGACGTAATGTCAGAGGAACAGTTATAGGGTGTTTTTTGACAACTACTAGGAAATAAAATAATACAAAAATACTGCGCTGCTGACGTTTCGGAAACTAAATCTTATTACGGCTTAAAAATAATTAAAATATCTGTGGAAGAGTTCCACTGAACATAACCGATCGCTAGTTGAGATACGGAACGTACCCTCACAGCTGATTCAGTGAACCATCTGAAGTCTGTCGACGGTCATTGATAATACAGTTCTCTCAACCTTACCAACAATTAATTATTATTCGTTTGGAATAACATTGATAAATAAGTATGCTGTGTAAATATTAGTCTTTAGAAATTGTTTTAAAAAACAAAGTTACTTTTATAAATAGTCCATCGCATCGAAATATTCAATGGTCCAGAAATATGGGTTTTTTTTTTAGTGTAACATAGTGAGTTGGCAACTCTGCTAGATTTATACTAGCTATGTGCTATGTGTTTTTTTTTGTTAATGAAATACTTTATAAAACGCGTTGAAAATGAGGGAATTTCCTCTTTTGTTCATCAACTAATGAACCGATAGTTTCGTTGTTTGTGGTAAAAGCACTTTTGGTTGCTTTCGGCTAGTTTCCGGAATATAACACAATTTCTACATGTTTGGTTAGTTTAATACATTGTAGATTAAACTTACTTTCGATTGATTCGGATTTTTGTAAGAAACTAATGGTCCAGAATAAGCTGGACGATTTTGGTACGGTGTAATTTGAGCGATACCACCAGCTCGTACTGACAATTGAGTATTTTTGGACTGTAATTGGATTTTTTGGACTTTGGATATTTTTGGTGATTTTTTGGGGATTTGGTATATTATTTTACATAGAAGATAAGCCTAGCGATTTTATTATTGAATACCTTTGTGAACATCCTATTATGCAGTAACTAAGACCTGAGACGAATACTATATCCAACGAGGACTGTAATTCTTTCAGAAGGCTCCCTAGGCGTAACGAAGTAATCTTGTTTCTGGACCCGATTAACTTTCATTAAGTTCAGTTGATTTTTGTACATTTGTTTTTTTAATTTCAGCTGTTATATTGTATTAGTTACCTGTAACTTTATTAATATTTTCTTCCTTACAGATATTTGTCTTGATCTATTTTAATTATTTAATTATTGTTAATACAGACTATAATATTGTATGTTAAAATCTTCCCTAGACTAATTGTCCTTTTAAAAGCTTTATTTTTTTGTGGGTAATTCACAAGTGTAATTTGGTTTATATTTATTGGGAATAATCCTCGCTAAATTGTTAATAAACGTTTATATAATTTTTTTTAAACACGACTTTTATTGCTCTCGATAAAGGATTAGTAATACCCTGGACCTCACTTTATTATACGATTTTAGATCGTAAGAATCTCTTTCCTCTTTCAAACTTTAGGCTTTAGATTTTTTTATGCAACGTAAAATAAAAATATATCATTTCCATAGATACTTACCATAGAAATGTTGAAAAATACATATACTAAATATTATTAATTTTATTGAGTTCTCTCAACATTAGTAACCAAGTTGCACAAAATTCTACCAAACAATTTGATACGCATTTATCCTCGTTAAGTAAAATTATAGCAAATTCTTCGATTTTTCTTCTTTTTTTTTTGCTGTCTGTTTCTTTGATGAACATTTTTGCTGAATCCCATTTTATCCTGTGATCGTTTTCTCAAGCATGGTTTTGCAAAAGCAAATTTTTGATTTTTCTATATCGCCTTATCTAATATGCTCTCCCAATCGTACATTAAGTGGTCTAGATGATTCACCCACATAATGTTTATTACATTCGCACGGAATACTGAGTTTTTTAATTTTGTGTTAATATGGATGTTAAAGTGTTATTTCTTTGAAAAATTGTCCTAACACCAATTTTTTTACCGACACGACGTAATTTCTCAGATAAACGTTTTATATATGGAATTAATGTCGAATAATGATATTCTGGTAATGTTTGTATGATAGGGCAAAAATAATTTCTTCTAATGATGAAATATTCAAACATGAAAAGCAATTTGTCAGGGAAATTTTAATTAATAATGAATACCCGAAAGAATTTGTTGATAAGACTTTCATAAACATTAAAAACAGAGTTAACAATCTGGCGCAACCAAAACCAGAATATTATTCGACATTAATTCCATATATAAAAGGTTTATCTGAGAAATTACGTCGTGTCGGTAAAAAATTTAGCGTTAGGACAATTTTTCAAACAAATAATACTTTAAGATCCATATTGACAAAAACGAAACCATTAAATCCTGAACAAAATTCAAAAAACTGTATTTACAGTATCCCGTGAGTAGAGTGGTAATGGCGGAGCTGGGTCTCCCCCCACCCTTTTTTTTTTTGGTGGTGGGGGGTAACTAGGGTAATTAGAGTAATGTAGGTAATTAGACTGATGTAATTGCAATAGAGGTAATTAGAGTATTGTCGGTAATTAGCCTGATGTAGTTGCAATAGAGGTAAGTAGAGTAATGTGCAGTAATTAGACTGATGTAATTGCAATAGAGGTAATTGGAGTGGTGCAATGCAATTGTAGTTGTAATTAGTGTATATACTGATATGTGTATGAGTATTTCAAGTAGAGGTGGTGGGGCAGCTTCACTCCGTGTATATAAATGAGGATGAGGAGCACACAGCCATTTGTGGTGCTAGTCTCCCAGAGTAAAGACATAAAATGTATATTTGTACTTCTTGTGGTGTAAGTTTTACACGTGGTAACAATTTGCGAAGACATCAGAGGCAATCTTGTAAGAAGATACATGATAGTGGTCCGCAAGCAAAATATCCTAAACTGGAATATAATCCTTCAACATCTACAAATATGGAAACTTGTAATTGCTGTAATGTGACTCTAAGCACAACCCAAATGAATTCCCATAGAAGGACATTGCAACATAGGACAAATTCATGTGTTCCGTTTATAGAAGGTGTAGAAATTGTGCAGAGCGCTTTCAAATACAGGATTGTAACCTATCGAGTATATAGCGAAAATAATCACCAAGACTATGTAATGTTCTTCAATGAAATTAGACCAAAAATATTAAATCTCTTCGAGGAAGTGTTACGTATTCATAATACAGTAAAAGTAAATATGGAGACATTTGCTACGTACGTATTACAGACACAGGAACTATCTGAAATGAAATCATTTAACACTTCCAACAAAATCTTGGATCAAGCTATGGATTTGAACGATACTTTGGACACCTTTGTGGATGCTATGATTACACAAACTACGGAGTTCCTGGAACGTGATTCAGGTATTTAAACATACATTAAGGTGGAAAGAAAATGACTAATTATAATTTAATTTTAGGATGGTCCCTCGAACGAATTGCTTTTGTTGAAATCAATGTGAATAAATATAGTCCTCTGGGTGGTTCATCATATGTCAAGTTGCCAAAATCCATAGAAAACAAGAAGGCAGTGGTAAATGTAAAAAACCAGGATCAGTATTGTTTTGCTTGGGCTGTAACTTCAGCCTTGTATCCTGCAAATGGCTGCACATCTGAGACCTCATCATATCCACATTTTTCAAGAGTTTTAAATTTATCAGGTATGAATTTTCCAGTAAAATTGCGGGATATTTCAAAATTTGAGGAGATGAATAATATTTCAATTAACGTGTACGGGTTAGAAGAAAAATTTGAGAATAATAGAATAAAGTATGAAGTTGTTGGGCCTTTACGTTATTCTGAAAAAAAACTATTTATGCATGTAAATTTGTTACTACTTTCCGGTGAATGTGGTGTAAATCTTCACTGTAAGAAAGATTGCGCTAATAATCACTATTGTTGGATAAAAAACTTGTCTAAGCTAGTTTCCGCTCAAATTTCAGCTCATGATCACAAAAAGTACTTTTGTGATGGTTGCTTACTATATTTTAATAATGAGCGTCAGTTATTCCAGCATCAGAGAAATGACTGTAATCATGTTTATACAACAACACCATCGACACAATTTCGGATTGATAAATATGGTAAACAAGTACCTGAAAATATATTAAAATTTGAAAACTTTGAAAGACAAATGCAAGTACCATTTGTAGTGTATGCAGACTTTGAATCAATTCTGAAACCTATTCATACTTGTGAACCGAACCCCGAACGTTCTTATACAAATAAAACTTTTATACACGAACCTTACTCCTTCGCATATTTCATAAAATGTTCTTTTGACAATTCTTTATCAAAATTTGTACTCTATCGAGGATCTGATGTAGCCAAAGTTTTTGTATCGCGTATTGAAGCCGATGTAAGGGAAATCTATAACAGATATATGAAAGATATAGTCCCAATGGCTAAACTCACAGCACAAGAAAGACAAGACTTCCTGAATGCGACCGTATGCGGTATATGTGAGAAACCATTTAAAGTAGAGGATGTAAAAGTTAGAGATCATTGTCATATAACTGGTAAAGTAAGATTTGGTGCCGCACACTCTGTATGTAACTTAAATTACAAATTACCAAATTTTGTACCTATCATATTTCACAATATGAGTGGCTACGACAGTCACCTATTTATAAAACAGCTCTGTGCACATAAGGACAGAGTTGATGTTATAGCACAAAATAAAGAAAAATATATATCTTTCACGAAACACCTTTATATGCATGATTACGTCAATAAGAAAGGGGAGAAAAAACGGAAATTTATACAACTACGATTCATCGATAGTTTTAAGTTCTTATCAACATCGTTGCAAAATTTAGGGGGCAACTTAACTGATAACCAATTGTTTGTTACGGGAAGTTTCTATACAGATAAGGAAAAATTTAATTTAATGAGGCAAAAGGGTGTATTTCCATATAGTTTTATGGATAGTTTAGAGAAACTAAATAATGTAGAGTTACCCTCGAAAGATGAATTTTACGATAACCTAAATGAAGAACATATAACAGATAAAGATTATCAGAGGGCTAACGATGTGTGGAACTTGTTTGATTGTCAGAATTTGGGCGATTACTCAGATCTTTATTTAAAATCAGACGTACTCCTTTTGTGTGACGTATTTGAAAATTTTCGTAAAATTTGTTTGGGAAAAATATAAACTTGATCCTGCTCAGTATTACACTTGTCCGGGTCTCTCGTGGGACGCTATGTTAAAACTAACCAAAGTGGAGTTGGAATTATTAACGGACATTGATATGATCCATTTTTTTAAAAAGGGAATACGTGGTGGAGTAAGCCAGTGTACGGAAAGGAAACATATTGCGAATAACAAATTTCTCCCTAACTACGACCCCAAAGAACTTTCTTCATTCATCACATATCTAGATGCCACGAACCTATATGGGCATAGTATGTCGCAACAATTGCCGACAGGTGGATTCGTGTGGCTGTCCGAAGAAGAAATCATGAATTTAGATATTACGAGCATTTCAGATGAAAGCACCCATGGGTATGTTCTCGAAGTAGACATACATTATCCACAAGATTTACACGACTTACACTCAGACCTACCCTTTTTAGTAGAAAATATTATTCCACCAAAATCAAAATCGAAATTGACAAAACTGATACCAAATTTAAACGATAAGAGGAGATATATTGTGCATTATATAAATTTGAAACAAGCTAGATAACGGGTTAATGGTTATAAAAACACATAGAATACTTAAATTCAAACAATCACTTTGGCTTAAAAAATATATTGACCTAAACACTGATATGAGAAATAAGGCTAAGAATAAATTTGAAAAAGATCAGTATAAATTATTAAATAACGCAGTATTCGGTAAGACAATGGAAAATGTTGATAATAGAATGGATATAAAATTAGTTACCCACTGGGAGAGCGTTAGGCGGAGTATGGGTGCAAATGCATTAATAACACGCCCTAACTTTAAATCATGCTCAATATTTACTGATGATTTTGTAGCCATCCATATGGGTAAACTAAAGGTAGTCTACAACAAACCAATTTACGTTGGTTTTTGTATCTTGGAGTTGTCTAAGACAGTGTTATACAACTTTTTCTACGACGTTATCAAAAAACATTTCGGCGATAATGCTTCTTTGCTGTATACAGATACGGATTCGTTGATTATAAAAACATTTACAGATAACTTCTATAATTTCATAATACAGAATCCAGACAAATTCGATACATCTAACTACGAAGAAATAAATAAATTTAATATTCATAAGGGCTTGTCGGTGTTAGGTAAAATGAAAGACGAGTTCCCCTCTGATCCCATTATTAGTTTTTATTGTACGGGTGCGAAAGCTTATTATATACAATCGGTGGATAATGAACTCAAAAAAGCTAAAGGTGTGAAGAAATCTGTTATTAGAAAGCAGCTGTCAATAGATGACTATAAGAAAATCGTTGAGCGGGGAGGTTTAATATTTAGAAAAATGAATACGTTTCGGAGTTGCTTGCATGACATTTACACAGAAATAAAGAACAAAGTGGCCTTGTCCCAACACGATGACAAACGTTTTGTTATTCCTAATACTACTAAAACATTACCGTGGGGGCACCGTGACATATCATTTTTTCAGAGCGAACAAGAACAAAATATAGAACGACTGATAGTTGCCATAAATAATATGGAGAAAAAAAATGAAAACTTGGACGCTTTACTTGCAGCAATAGCTGATTTAAGCCAATAATTAATTTAAAATTTTTATTTCATCTTCTAACGTAAAGGTCGAAAATTCGAATACATGAACTAAACTGGAAAATTCAAACTACAAAATTTCACCAATATTTAATTGTAACATTATAATACAAAATTATTGTGATAATTTTAAGTACTTTCAAATAATAGAATAAAAATATCTAAATAAAAATCACAGTGTTGTTATTAGTAAACCTTTCTCCCAAAATAAGTTAAATATCGATTAGGTTAAATCGTAAATTATAAATAATGTAGGTAGTGACTTGAAGAGGTGTGTGTAATGATACAGTTTTACAATGTAAGAGTAGGTGACGTTGCTAAAACTAAAATGTCGTTTTATGCTGCAGTCAGGAATGTGATGTCATTTCAAATAGAAAGTTGTTGCGTCAGTTATTCGATGTGCGCATGACATTTAGAAAAGTTTGACGTCACTTTGTAGCGGGATTCTCTTGAGACAAAGAAAATCAACAGTGGGGTGAAAGCTTGGCTTGCATAAATCACGTGATGTCGTCCAACCAATGAGAGACGAGAGTGGTCACCCACTCCCTACCGTTGGAGGGGGAAGTTAGCTTGGCTTGGGTTTGAGGACGCTTACAAGATTCTTTCCGTCTTCGCCTGTGCTAGTGTGTGCAAGTGTGCTCTCGTGAATTTCATTGCTCAGTTTTTGTGAACAAAATGGTAAGAACCGTTAAAAACGTATCATCTGCTGGTGGGCGTAAAAGGCGCTCGTCGACACCGCCACCAACTTTACCGCCCTTGACTTTAATGACGTATTTGGCTACGTTTAAACCATCACCTGACGCATCTACAGCGTCAGGTTCCGCCATTAATGGCGGTGCTGTGAAGTTAGCAATACAAAATCCATCCTCTGGCAGAGTTAATGTTTTAAACAACATTATTGTTAAAGATGGTATTGCTGCTGACGTTGGGGACGCTTCGTGTTCTAACGAAGGCGGGAGTCAGCTAGCGTATCATGGGCACCATCAGCAGATGCACGGCAATATACATCCTGGCGCAGATTTACCTGTTTTGCACCTTGAAGATGGTGACCTCGGCAATACCGTCAATGTCACCGTATCCAGGGGTAATGCAGGTAAAGCCGTTCATACCCCGAAATTACATGGTTTGGCTTTAAACAAAAAATTTAAAGTCACACCATCTACTTCAGGGTGTCAGGATGTACGCGCATCTCATCCGCGCAAATCATCTATGTCGCTGGTGGCACATGACTCCGATGACGACTTTTTGCCTAGTGTTAGCACTGGTAATGTAAACAACAATAAAAACACAAAGTCGTCGTCGGCGCCATCAAAAGGTAAAGGTAGACGTACAGAAACACAATCCATAGACTGTGACGCGACTTTATGGGACGAGATAATGGATTTCACGCAGACAGTTGTACCTGCCCTTCTAAGTCCGCTACCTGCTTCACCAAAAAAAATTAAGGTTTCGGCAGGTAAAGGGCAGGTAAAACCGTCTGTGTCGTTTGTGGCTGTACCTCTACCTGGCAATAGCGCATTACAACAGCCAAGCTGTTCTAATGCGGTGTTGCCACCACCACGCAATGACGCATTAGAACAACCGGGTTGCTCTAATGCGGTGTTGCCACCGCCGCCAGAGGTAGCTCCGATTGTGAATGAGAATCCGCTCCCAGCACAAGCGGACTCTGATTCTGAATCGGAGGTGTTCTCGCAAGTTGACACCAAAACATCTGTTAAACAATTTTTTAAAATATACGGTCAACTTAAGAGAACACATGATTTAAATTTGAGGCTTTGTCGGGATCATCCGAAAATCTTGCGTCGTGCTGCTGATATGCGGGAAAGAGCCGCAAAATTAGAGGCCGACGTAAAGAGACAAAGGGAGGCTCTCGACAAAACTGCAAAGCAGATGAGGTTTATTTCGGACCAAATGGGTGGCTGAGCACTTGCGCACACGCGGCGGAAAGTTATTTTAAGTTAGATTTTAAGTTAGTTAAGAATATTGTTAGTTAGATAAGATTATTGTTAATTAGGTTTAAAATATAGTATTAATAAAAAAACATTAAAAAAATAAATGCCAAAAAAAATTTAAAATGTTTGTCAAAAAAAATAAATGACAAAAATAATTAAAAGATTATATTAAAAAAATATTAAAAAAAATAAATACCCAAAAAAAATAAAAATTTGTCAAAAAAATAAATGACAGAAATAATAAAAAAAATATACAAATAAAGGCAAAAGAATAAAAAAATAAATTACTATATATTATGTATGAATATATACTTTTAAGTTAGATTAGTTTAGATTAGGAAAAAAATAAATGTCTTGTTAATTAGGTTTAAAATATATTAATATGAAAGTATTGTCAAAAAAATATTAAAAAAATATAATGTCAAAAAAATATAATGTCAAAAAAATTAATGACAGAAATAATAAAAAGGCAAAAAAAATTAAAAAATAAATTACTATATATTATGTATATATATTGTCAGATTAGATTAGGAAAAATAAATGTCTTGTTAATTAGGTTTAAAAATATGGAAGTAATGTCAAAAATATATTAAAAAAATAAATGCCAAAAAAAAAAAATTAATTACCATAGATTATGTGTGAATATATATTGTTAAGTTAGATTAGGAAAAAAAATAAATTTCTTGTTAATTAGGTTTAAAATATATTAATAATAAAAAATATGAAAGTAATGTCTTGTTAATTAGGTTTAAAATATATTAGTAATAAAAAATATGAAAAAATGACAAAAATAATAAAAAAAATTACAAAAATAAAAAACAAAAATGGTAAAAATAAAGTCCCCCCTCGACCCAAGTGATCCACCGGTTAGTGTAGTGTGTTAGATCTATACTAGGTGACGGTTACCAAAGGCGACGGTAACGAAAAGTGAGGGGGGGTCCGGGGGAGCAGCCCCCCGCCCCCCCTGGTCCTCTTCGTCTATCGAATACGATGGAGGTGACCGTTCCCACCAATCACTGCTGTCTGGGCCGTATTCACTAGGCATTGACCAGGTCGATGACGTTGATCTTGAGTCGGTGCTGGAGGAGACGCAATTTACTTGAGAAGTGTCCATGATGTTAATAATTTTAAATCTGACAAACAAGAGCGTTGCTGTGTGTTATATAAAGCAAACTAATCTCCACCCCCAACAGTGGCGCCTCCTACAAACATTACTTTACAGGCATCTCTATTATTGATGAGGGAGAGGGGGTAAACATTTAATGTATAGTGTTTTACTGAATCAATGAATAAGTCAGGTTGGCCGAGTGGTTAAGGCGTCAAACTTCACTAATTAAAATTCATAATAACACGTATCATATGATTGGATATGAATACCCCCTCTATTATTTTAGAGTGACTCCCTCCCCACACTACTATATATATGGGAGTAATATTAAACCAAACTTAGTTGCATTTACTATTTCTATCTATATACCACGTATCGAAATGGCAAATCCATCTATTATATCTATTCTAAGACGGTTGGCGCAAGAAGATTCCAATAATTGGATGCTGTTCAATCCTGAGGCTGCGGAGATAGGGATACCTGCTCAGGCTGTGGAGATTGGAGCACCTGCTGATGTTGATGCCAATGGTGCCAACATCGATATCCAGGAAGTCATCGAAGGCGGCGAAAATGGTATAGTGGACGATGGAGTCGACGAAATGGTGGACGATGGTATAGAAGTCGATGTTGCGGACCTCATCGAGGAAGACCAGCACGAGATGGCTTTCCAGATAAAAGATATGGTGGCTGGTACAATGGACAAGGTGTGTGCTACAGCGGCCTTCGTTGTGGTATGCAGCATTGACCAGGGAAAATATTTTATGTGCACTAGGTGCTACGTATCGTACTCTCGCATGGTCGTAGAGGGGACTGTTCACCAACACGCAAGTCTGCACAACACGGTTGAGTGGTGGGACGTACCTACCATAAAGTGCAAAGCTTGTGGCGATGACACAGTGACAGTCGGTGCCATCGAAGGTTGTTTTGTGTGCAATAATACTGGAAAAAGAACAGTACCAATAGTATTAGATTTTCTAGTTTGTACTTTTTATATTATTTTTTATGTTTGTTTAATGTTTAATTATAATTTTTAATTATATTTTATTAATTTTATGTTTTATGTTATATGTATATTTGTATCATTCTTATAATATAGATTGTAGGAAAATAAAAAGGAATTAAAACATTTATGTGTATGTTTATTATCTTTCAAGTGTTAGCATCTACATTAACTATTAGGGCTAAACATTTCAATATAAAATATAGCAAAATAATTATTACAGCTAAGATAAAGAATAAATATGTATCGGCTATTTCAATACAATACTAGTTTGTTTCATGAGAAAATAAATTTTACCCCAGCTAATAGTTATGGGTGTAATACACTAAATCTAAAATTTATTAAATCGACTGATGATATTAAACTATAGCAGTTTCATCAATCCATGAACTCTGTTCTAAGGGCAATCCCAGCCATTTAACGAACAGTTTGTTTCCTTTCTTTCTTAAAACTTTCTCTACTAAATATACATCAGGATGTTTACTTTTCTGCAACTCCATTTCATAAAAACCACCCTTTATTAGTCGACCCGTCATATCTTCAAGCAGGTAAGTTGTGGGGTTCGTTACATTTATTTTTACGACTTTAAAAAGTTCTGTTGAAAAATTTGCCGTATACCCTTTTTCAAATATACCTTTGAATTTACTAATTCTCACTATGTCCCCAATATGAAATTTAGGTTTTACAAAAATTTTAATACGATTGTATGCAGTTAAACGTGTAGTAGATGTGACATCCGCAGGCTTCATACCAGTTGTACTATGCACCTTATTATTGTACATTTTTGTTATGTTGGATAGAATGTTGAACCATTTGTATTTTCCTCTAACTGAGAACTCCTTATATAACCAGTTTTTTAGGGTTATTACTCGTTCTACTATTGCTGCTTTTTTCGTGCTATACGTGGAATAATGATTGATATTATGTTCCTTCATTAATGTGGCAAAGATTTTATTGTAAAATTCTGTATCATTGTCACTCTGCAAGTTGAGAGGGGTGTAACCAGAATCTTGAAAGATGCTTTTCATAGCCCAGCTAACTTGGCTACCAGTTTTATTTTTAACGGGTCTACACCACACATATTTGGAATAACAATCAATCGCCACGAGAATGTAGCGGTAACCTTTATTGTCAGATGCAAATGGTTGCATTTCTGCCAAATCTATTTGCCATAAATCGCCATATCCTTTAATTATAGTCCTTCTTCTACGAAAATTTCGTCTAGCACATCTATGTAACTCGTTAACAACTTGTAATTTTTCGCTGCTAACCTCCATTATAAAATTGTCTTCAGTTACATATCAACTTCAGGCATTAGTTCTGGTGGAAATGCTAGGGCTCCGGATTGCACCTTCTTTGGTTGGAGTTCAGTGGCAATATGCTCTAATTTAGAGATTCTAGTGATTAAAGTATTGTGATTGTTTATGGCCGAACGTTTAACTTCAGAAGTTGCTTTGTCAACATATTTCCTCATTTCTATTTTCATTTTCTGCATCATCTCATTATTTTGTTTATTAAAAATAGTGCGATTTTCTTCTCCACTTTTTATAAGTCCCACATCAACATATTTTTTCATTTCCCCAGTAATTATATCGGCTGTATTAAAAATAGCTTTGGCAGCATTTTCATCATTTGTTTGTAGACGCTTGTTAACGTAATTACATGTTGCACCATCTTGATCATCGACAGGTTCCCCTAGATTTTTTAAACGCTTGTTTTGAATATCATAGTGATTATCTCTGGTTAGTTTAAAACCAACACCAGGTAATCCACGCAGGGCTTTTAACTTATTCACACTAGCTCTTTTACTGCGTCCAAATTTGTCAATAGTGTTGTTTACAGTAGACATTTCTGACTGCATCTGATGCGGTTTATAAATTGCAGACTATATAATACTTATTGTGTATAATGATGTTTTATTTCCTCTTTAATACACAATTTTTTCTTCCCTAAGTTCTGATATTATTTCTATTATTTTATTGTCGTGGTTGTTATTTCCCGCCATTTTTGAACTCCATAAAAGGCGTAGACGATCCACAAGTTCGTTGGGTTTATTCCAGTAAATAAATTCATTATCATTATTTCTATACAATTTGTGGGTAGGTACACGTCTTAATCCATAACCACTTGTTGATGATCGTGTCTCAATTGTAGAGGATGTTAATGGTTTGATAATTTTGTGAAATTTTGTACGTTTAGTGGTGTTATAGCCACTCGCTACATTGAATTTTTTGTAAGGCGCTTTTGTTTTTCTTAGTATTTCTCCATATATCTTGCTCCACTCATCATCGAGAACACCTTCTCTTTTATCATCTAAAATTGGTGGGCGTTTTAGAAATATTAGATCGTACAATTTAGGACTACCTAGATACACGCCAAGTTTCTTATTGCCATACCACAGTGTAATATTTCCATGGGAAAAACGTATTTCCGCATTGCCCATAAGCAGTTTGTCTGTCTTGGGATCTACACGCACTCCATATAAAGTATCATACCTGGAATCACCAGATTCTAAATTTTGTATATGTCTTTTTACTACGTCATATCCTTTTTCTAGTTTTCTAGCTAGAGAAGTTTCAGATACGGGGGTTGTTCTTATAGACGATGGTGGAGTTTCCATGATGGTGGTAAACGGTGGATCATCATCATCGCCTAAATACTTATCAGATACTCCTTCAGAAGCACTCTCCCATGGCACTGCCCTCTGAGTAGACACCCTCGATGATGATGATGGTGGTTGTTGGGCGTGTGGTTTGTTCTCCGCTGCTGAAGATATAACATTTAAACGTTCAGTTATTGGTTGATAGATCTTTTCAAGTGTTACATGCATCTCCATATCTTTGTTCTTAATAGAGTTAAACTTCTTACGTACCGCATCTGTAGCCTCAATCAACTGTCGCTTGAGGGCTATTTCACTACTGGGATGTGCAAGATTATTATATTTTTTATTATCTTTGGTAACCTTCATCTTAGCGCATACGTAAACGAAGTAACCCTAACGAAGTATGTGGTTCAATTGAAGTTTTCATTAAAATGCATTATGGATATATGAAGCTATCAAACCCTTTTCTATATCGCCCACCTTGTACTTCTCTATCCTTATCAATCACTAGAAACCCATATTTGTCATTCCAGCACTCTGCACACATATTTTGAAATACTGTAAACGTTACATCGGGTGACACATGATCGGAAAATATGTGGTGAAGGTTCACGTCGTCCTGTTTAAAGACAATAATTAAATTACTATTGTCTCTTATTAGCTGCTTCGGTATTCGAGAATATGTCTGACCAAGATAAAAACAATCCACATTTCTATGGCGGCCAATACTAAAATATGCTCTTATAACATCTTGCTTCTCACATATCACATCATCAAATATAAATAAAGACTCCGGCTTTGCCTCGGATGGTTCCACTATTTGCGTTCCGTTACTAAATGTATAAAATCCTAACCCCTTAATCGGCGCTAGTACCTTACGTAGATACTCATACTTGGGTTGATTTATAGACTTTGAGTATAGGTAAATATTTAAAAAGCGTAAACCTAAGCGATGGGTGATCAAAAATATTAAGACATTTGTTTTCCCACAATTCGACAGTCCTATTATGAGGGCACGTACAGTTGAAGGTAGTAGTGGTCCATGACGATTATGTGCACTTAACCCACGCCCAACTTTTTCATCCAAATTATCTATGGAAAGAGTTTGTTTCTGCTTCACAATGTGCATTGTATAGCGGCTAATTGGTATATAAATAGATGTGTGACTTGCAACTCTTATTTAAATGGTTTCCACCATACGATACACACGTGAAAAACGTACGAAGCGCGGTAGAGGATTAGTTAATTCCCTGATTAATAAGCTCCCCGTCGAGTTGCATTTGCCAGGTTATCAATTTTGTGGTCCAGGCACAGATTTAAATAAACGGCTGGCACGAGGTGATCCTGGCATAAATCAGCTCGATAAAGCGTGCAAGCAACACGATATTGCATACGACAAAAACAGCAGTAACCTAGCAGCCCGCCATAAAGCAGACTATCAGCTTGAACAGGCTGCGTGGAAACGGGTGAAATCCAAAGACGCAGGACGTGGAGAAAAGGCCGCTGCTTGGTTAGTTACAACTATAATGAAAGGAAAACAACGTCTTGGTATGGGATGTAATTTAACAATATCTCGTAATCCAATTAGGAAACGAATCATCAAGAAAACAAAGAAGGGTAAGAAGAATGTTAAAAAGACAGCGTTTGGATCTGGGATAGTACGAAAAGTGCGTGACACACTGCGAAGTGCTGGAGGCAAAAAAGTAAAAGACCAAAAGAAGGCGGTTGAAATTGCTCTAAAAGCTGCACGTCGATATATAAAACAGGCCGGTGGAAAACGCAATATTCGAACACCTCGAATTATACCAATACCAAAAGTTGGCGGTATTTTACCTCTAATACCCATTTTTGCTGGATTATCTGCATTGGGTAGTTTGGCGGGTACGGCTGCTGGTATTGCTAAAGCTGTAAATGATGTGAAAAAGGGTAGAGAAGAATTAGCTGAAGCAAATCGGCACAACAGAAGTATGGAAGCAATAGCTATGAAAAGTGGTAAGGGGATGTATATGAAGCCATACCGAAAGGGGATGGGTCTTTATCTAAAACAGAATTCAAAAAACTAATAGACTCCCTACCTCGGAGACCTCTTACCGACATTGATCTTAAATATTATGCTAATAAAATGAAGGTAGCATACTTTCGAGGTGTATTTATGCGTGACTCACTACCAAGACATGGGCCACATTACAATGAATCCGCAATAATCAATTTGGATAGTATATATGGTCCTGGGACACATTGGGTGGCATATAAAAAACGAGGTAGTTTAGTAAATTATTTTGATAGTTTTGGCGACTTACCCCCACCTATAGAATTAGTTACATATTTCAATAACGATTCAAGGAGGGCCAACCAAATATTCTATAACTACAAACGTGTACAGAATTTTAACACAGTGTTGTGTGGACATTTGTGTTTAAAGTTTCTCTCTACGAAACAAATATAAAACGCCATGGAACTGAAATCTATGACCCCAGCAATAGATCGAGAAGGTATCAAGCGAATGGGTCACTCACTAATTGCATTCTCCCGTTTGCGTAGTCTGTTGAAGATGAGCAAACAACAACTAGCAGATATGCCCAAAGAGGTGATGATTGGGTTGGCTTCACATGAAATTGCATTAGTATGGGATAAGCTACCTACACATCTTCAGAACGATGTCGATATATTAAAATATCAATATTGTACAGAACATTACCTTAATGATTATGAAAGCAATGTTGACGTAAATGATGGTCCAACACCTAGAAAAATGTTTTGCTGCTATTGTAAGGTAAACGATGTAAATGTGGCATCAAATAACAATGTAAATATATTACCATCAACTTCTAAGAAGAGGAAATTATACCATTATTGCTGTAATCCACAATAAATTGGGTAACACAATTTAATTATATCAGTCATGTCGTACACGTTCACACTAACGAGCCGCTTAAGTGAGCTAAGTGTCAACTTTGATCCACCCATTGAACTGGATAGGAGCAGTCGTCATGGGTTAGGTTTAATTGGATTCTACTCTTACAACTCCATATACAATGTGGATGAAACAAATAACATCTTCCAATATAGGGTTAGTGCTAAAGATACATTCACTACTGTTCACATACCTCTGGGGGCTTATGAAATTGATGAAATCTATGCTGCAATGTTGAAAGCTATGAATATTGATGGAAAGGATTACACGCAAATATTCACTTTAAGGGCAAACAACAATACCTTAAAGTGCGAGATTTTGTCAAAGTATGAAGTAGATTTTAGACAACCAAATTCAATAGGAAGTCTGTTGGGATTTGGACAAATATATTTACAACCAAATAAAAATTACGAATCAACACAGCCTGTTGATATTATGAAAGTAAGGATGATACGCGTAGATTGCAATATTATTTCTGGAGCTTATCTGAATGCAGAAGAGTCACACACTCTCTTTGAATTTGACATAGACGTTGAGCCTGGCTACAAACTTACTAGAGAACCCAAAAATATCATATATTTACCTGTTAGACCTAAAGGGTGTCAGTTAATAGACAACATCACACTACGCATACTGGACGACAACGGTGATTTGATCGATTTTCGAGGTGAGAAAATTATTGTAAGGCTAGAATTGAAGAAAGTCGGATATCACCAACCAAATGGGTTTTCGATATAAACAGCGACAGCAAGTACATCACCATCAGTATGATACTGTAGCGAACAACAGTATAGATAAAAAGAAAGGGAGATGTGGAAAGCAATTCATTTAAAGTCTATACCTTAAACAGTTAAGACATAGATTGTCAGTTGAGGATCAAGCCTTTTTAAAATCTATTGGATTAAAACTGCGAAAAAATTGGTCATAATAATGGTAGCTACTGCAACTAGTGACAAACTTGAGGTGTTTGATGAACCTGTGTTAGATCATTCCCTAGTTAGCCTACATGAGCATGCATATAAACCATATGGATCCCCATATTACAGAAACTCTGATGAAATACGTATTCCCATCAATTTTCAAGATGTTATACTCGACATTTCAGAAAGTTATATATACATAGAGGGAAAATTTACTCCTAGCGACACCACAAAGCGTTGTTATTTATCCAATAATGCACTAACATTTCTCTTTGAAGAGATACGACTGGAAATGGGTGGTGAACAAGTAGCAGTAGTTAGAAGACCTGGTATTACTACCACAATGAAAACTATGGTGTCGTATGGGCAAACGCATGCACGCTCATTAATAACAACAGGTTGGGGTCTCACTCAAACGAGACAAGATATTTTAGATACCGCCAGTCACGTGTTCAGTGGCAAACTACCCCTTAAGTTCCTTATGGGTTTTGCAGAAGATTATACCAAAGGCATTCTGAATGTGAAGCAAGAATTAATTATGATAATTGCACGCTCATTTAAAGACTCCTATATCGGTGAGGTTGATGCAGAGTTGGAAATCAGCAAAATTGAGTGGAAGATAAGGCACATTGTACCTGAAGATCGACAAAAGTTAAAATTATTGAATCGAATTAATAAAAGTGGTAATAATACCAAAGTTAAAATGGTCTACCGTGCGTGGGATTTTTATGAGCTTCCCTGTCTACGCGATACTACCTATGACATATGGGCTCTTAAACTCTCCACCCGTCTTGAAAGCCCACTTTTCATCCTTCTTGGCTTTCAAGGCACTGATCAGGCCAATGATAGAACAAAGGATGTTACACAGTTCAAACACGCAGACATAAATAATATTCGACTATTTCTAAACTCTGAAGTATATCCATATGAACGTTGGAATTTAGATTTCGATAAGAAGCTCGATTCTGCAGCATATTATGCTTATGAGAACTTCCAACGTAGTTACTATGATAAAGATATGAGCGAACCCATGATGGATCTTGGGGAATTCAGGAAGAATCCTTTGTTTGTCATTGATTGTTCACACCAACCTGTTGCAGTGAAATCATCTACTGTCGACATAAAAATAGAATTTGAAACACGAAAAGCGAAATTTCCGGAACAAACTCGAGTGTATGCACTTATACTTCATGATACATATTTAAGTTATAACGCATTAGATGGCTCGGTTCAGAATGGCTTTCTCGATGTCAAGTAAAAAAAGGAAATATTTATTATTGTGGAATTAAGTAGTGCAACCTATTTCTATCAAGATATCTGGATAATTTTATCAACAATAATCATGATGTACTTGCAACTGTTTATTTTCTCAGAATGTAATTGTAGAATTAAATATAAAATTAAAATAAAAACTGTTCTAATTATACTAATGTATTTTTTGTTGTGTAATAAGAAATATGAAATAAAATGAATGTAATCTTTTAATGTGTATTTTATTTATTCAGTTTTATAATATAATATAAAATACAGAATATTGTTTACTACAGATACATACAATATTTGGTGTAATAAATATGACAATAGAAGATGAATATTATTTATGTATCTACATTGTTATCTTCTACATCAGACTGGTCGAGTTGATATTTTTCAATAATATTCTTAGGTAGGTACTCCATTATCTCGTATAGAAAATGTTTTAGTTCCACTCTGTCCATATGCTCACAAAACTCATCCAAATTTAAGAAGCCACGGGAATATCTACCACATAGATTTACACCAATGCTATACGCTTTAGAAGCTTCTTTAACCCGTCGAACTTCTTCAGCGTCGAAGCAGATATTCATATCATAATTTAATGAAACCAATGCATCCCTTATTAAGTCATCTAGTTTACAAGACAATCTCTCAATGGCAGATTTAATGTCTTCTGCAGGGGTCCATGTTTGGGTTGAATATTGCATCCACATCTTTGCTGCGTACCTACAAATAAAAAATGAAATGTAAAAAAATATATAAAAAACACCACTAAATGGACTTACGTTTGAGCTATTGGTGTACACGAAGTAAAAATATGTTGTACAAATGTCAATTTAGATATATCAGAATCTTTATAGGCTAACAAGTGATACTATTCTATAATACTCCTAGCATTCTTCCACAATATTCCATTTCTACTTAATACTTAAACTTAGCTAACTTAAATACTTTACGATTATTTTTGTTTGAGAATTAAACACCGAAACTTATTAATGGACTAGATTTTGCTCCAGGATAAGCTGGAGAACTTTGTCCTAAATATGTCAATGTAACTTTACCATTTGACGAATTTATTTTATCGATAGTGTTCTCACATATAATTTCCACAAACCGTTTCGGTAAAAATGATTTAAAAGTCGTAATTGAACTTTCCTCAAACAAAGTTACTATGATTGATTTACCAAATCTTGTATTAACCAAAGATATTTTTTTTATGATATAAGGTTTATTTAAAATTAACGCTGAAATGGATCTTTGCTCTAAAACCTGCATATCTTGATTTATTAGCTCATTAAGTGCTAATAAGTCAACTTCGGAAATTGCCATATTTAAAATGAATATAATGAAAGAATTATAAAGAGTAATATAAGATATTGCTCACTTGAAATAACTGAAGTCACTGACTGCACTAGGCTGATTTGTTAGCTGTAGATGGTTCACGATAGAACACGATAGAAATGATTTTGTGTTGCGACTACATCTTCTTTATAGCAGTCTAGCTGAGCTACCCCACCACCACTACTTGGAGTACTCATACACATATTGGTACATACACTAATTACAACTACAATTGCATTGCACCACTCCAATTACCTCTATTGCAATTACATCAGTCTAATTACTGCACATTACTCTACTTACCTCTATTGCAACTACATCAGGCTAATTACCGACAATACTTTAATTACCTCTATTGCAATTACATCAGTCTAATTACCTACATTACTCTAATTACCCTAGTTACCCCCACCACCAAAAAAAAGGGTGGGGGGAGACCCAGCTCCGCCATTACCACTCTACTCCCGTGCGAATGTAATAAACATTATGTGGGTGAATCATCTTGACCACTTAATGTACGATTGGGCGAGCACAAAAGTTATATTAGAAAAGGTAATATAGAAAATACTAAAATTTGTGAACATGCTAGGGAAAACGATCTCAGGATAAAATGGGATTCAGCAAAAATTTTGACCAAAGAAGCAGACAGTAAAAAAAAAAATCAAAGAATCTGCAATAATTTTACTTAATGAAGATAAATACGTATCATGTTCGGTAGAATTTTGTTCAACTTGGTTACCAATGTTAAGAGAAGAACTCAATAAAATTAATATTATTTAGAATATTTTTCAACATTTCTATAGTAAGTATCTATGGAAATGATATAAACAAAAACCAAATAACTTTATTTACGTAAGTTTGAAACATGAGTAAATTAACTAATAGATGATTCGATGCTTCCTCAAATCTTAACATTAACCCTCTCCAGTTTGTACAATGCAGAATTTGATCTAGAAAGTAAAATATGTGTTAAACGTAATTGCTCGTATTCAAACAATTCATTTTAAAGAAGATACTTAATTTCGTGTGGAATATTATGACATGCAATAATTTACAATCCACTTGCTTATACGCAGCATAATTCATATTAAGTAGTATATAAATTAATCTATTTTAAAATTGCTGATTTTCGCCAGCCGAGGTTAATATTTAATGAGAGAACGTAACCACTTTTATTTTATTTTTTAAAGTTAACTTGATTCGACGTTCGTTAGATAATAAGTGTTACATAATCACTTGTAGTTTAACGTAATTTAAAATTCCAGAGCAATTTAATTAAATCTGCAATTTAAATAAATAAATAAATTCATCATTACTTAATGTGGTTATTTAGTTTTGTTAAACTTAATAACATTAAATTAAAAAAATATTCCTCCTTAATAACCTCCCTAATCGAAATTTGTCTTATGACATTTTTTACCACATCATTTGCAATTAGAGTCTTATAGGTATATCCACTTAAATAGTAGCTATCGAATTTCTCGTTTAAAAATTATCATATTTGAATGCAATTTTTATCAGATTAACCTTAAATATGTATAAAATGTTGAAATGTTATTTTTTTCTTCGAAAAGAAAAAAATTTTTGCATGCGTTTTATATTTCTTCTGGCCATATTTACTAATATTCTGACATTATTCATTGCTTCTAACTTTTAAATTCATTTTCCCCAACTCTTGGTATGAGCTGTTACCTATTTGAAAAACAAAAAGTGCATGTCTATGTCCTAAAAGTGTGCTGTCATCTCGCGTGAATTTACGAAAACACATATTATGCACCTGCTGCAACCTGCAGTAGCGGTAGTTTCGGTTTGATTACATCATGTAAAACTGACCTGTGCGGGGTGTGGTAGAATCGAGACTTGTATCTGATATAGATCCTTAAAATGTTCATTATCTGTACTGGTGCTGTATGTATATGTTATATGTTGTCTGACTGTTATACCTGTATGTACAAGTTAAATTATGGTTTTATATATCCTTGTATACCAATTTTATTTATATGTATATTGACGTATTTAATGTATTTTTTTTCCGGTTTCCCGAAGCTAATGCTGGACAGTCTCCCTGTGGCCTCCGACACCACACAGAGAGAGCAGAACGCCAGCGAATAATCTACAGCAACTCCCCACATCCCGCAGGGTTAGTGACTGTAGATTCCAGACCCGTGCGCCCTAAGTAGACAAAGGGATCCCAGGATGACCGCTTTCTGCATTTGACCAGCCAACCACTCTGCTGACTTTTGGCAGGCAGGCATGAAAATAACGAAGTTGATTACTATTTCTGTCACCACTATTAATAAAAATAAAGTGTATTTAAAAACTAATGACAAATTTTAAATTATTTATACTTTCTGAGACACAGCATATACTATATACACATACAGATCTGAAACTTGTTATACATTCCAAAATTTCATTGATATTGAAACACGCCAGTTAAATTTACAAAAGGACAATTTTCTTAATTAGACGAGTCTGCGGTTATCCGAAATAGATATTAAGTATACATTTTAGGTACCCTTGTTTTGGGTCGCCATGTAGAATGCGTTATTTTATGATTCGAAAGAATCTTTCACTGGAAACAGGTTTTATTTGTGATCCTCTCATGAAATAATACCTGATTTCCTTTTATTTTATGCTAGGCTATGATAAACTTTTAACCTCTATATAAAGTATCAAATAGCTAGATGGATACTATTTTGGCAAATAAGACTTCTTGGATTCTAACTTTTATAGTTCAAGATATATTTATTGGAATATTATTTGTACTCTTTGTGTTTGAGGTAAATAGGTACCTATATATTTCATCATTTTCGTTAAGCACCTTCTAAGTATATTACTGTAATTTCATTCGGCAAAAGTTCGATAAGAATGTAATTCAAACGCCATTTATTAGAGTGCAGGCCTAGGATCGAGGTATCGCTATTTTCACGACAAAGGTCAAATATACTATTCAGCACTATCCTTCCTGTATGACTGAAGGCAAAGATTATACTGAAGGTAAGCTTTATTATTGTATGCTTATCTGATTAAGGAACTACGTATATCGAAGCGCTGCTGTGTGAAGGATTAGAGATGAAGAAGTGAGTGGACGAAAAGTAGAAGAATTAGCCTGATGTTTGTAGCGCTTGTTGGTAGCCCATAACTATGTCTCATAATTAGTGAATATTGACTTCACGGGACATTTTTGTTTAATATGTTATTATCTATTGACTGGTAAACTAAACGTTAAACTTTGTTTATTAAGGTGAGATTCACCTTAAATGTAGCCACATTCAGGATATAAAATCTATTAAACCCTTATTATCGTTGGTAAACATATAATATTTGTAATAGGTATACATAAGTTGAAACATAAGTTACCCGATAATGTGTAAATAATTGAACGATTATTTTATTTGACTCTATTACATTTTATGAATATTTGTGTTTTTCTTAATTGTTTTTGAGATTTTACTTTTAATAATTCATATACTGGTTATAACGGCTTGAATTCTGAGTTAGTTTTATTTTGTCGGGACACTCGCTAACTATCTGGGCTAAGCAGTGTCTCCGACTTCCTACTAGGTAGGAGAAGAAAGAAGAGTAGCATACTACACACATTTGATCTGAAATACAGCTAATCGATGATCGGGATGAATCATCCTGTATAAGTGTCCCGAAATTTCGATGTCAATTTTTTTACGATTGCGACACTGTCTTATAATCATATTGTTATTGTAATATTTAAGAAAGTAAAAATATTGTAATTTGATACATTCATGGAATAAAGTGTTATGTAGGTACTATCGCGGCCGAAAAAAAGTAATCGATTTTTTATCAAGTAGTATGTTTTTTTGAAAAATTTTCCTTTGTAAATGGGAGTGTTTACATCAGTTATGTCAATTAAATTATTTTGACAAGAAATCATTGGTGGGGTCGTATTTATTAAAAAAAAATAATAAGAAATAAGTTGTTAATATTTTTTAATTATAAGAAAACAATTAGTGTGGTTTTGAGAGAAGCAGAAAAAAGCTACATCATCACCACACTTGGAGAAGGGTGGTCTTAACAACGCATGGCAAGTCAAATTAATTGCAGCAAAGGCTCAATTCAAAAACTAAACAAATAGACAGACCTTCCGTACAAATATTCTTCATCAAACTTATGACCCCTGGTAAACTCGCAGTTGACCATTGTAGCAGGACTGAATATCTTTTCGTCGGAAAGATCACTCTCTCCCAGTAACGATCTTAATTCATTAATAAAAGTATTTGCAAACTGCATTCTTGCCTCTTTATTATCATCTGTTAGTCGGTGCTTTTTAGCACTGGCACAGTTAAATAGACCTTGCTCTCGCAACCGTTTTCTTGCTGTCCTAACAGACGCTGGGAAGTTGGTTTGCTCTTTGGCTTCAATAGAATTAGAAAATGGGTTTAAATTCACATAGTTAACCAGGGTATTGTTGTTTTCTAGATAACTCTTTCTTGGCCGCCCAGAACCCACTGCCCTGATCAGATCATGAGTTCCTTTCCACTTTTTGTTTAGTTTTTGAATCGTGCTTTTGCTGCAATTAATTTCACTTGCTATTCGTTGTTGAGACCACACTTCTCCAAGTTTGGCGATGATGTAGCCCTCGATGTAACCTTTTTCTTCTTCACTCAAAACATGATAAGGCATGATTATTATAATACAAAATTTATTTTTGCTTAATATGACAATGACGTTGACACTAATATAAAAAATATTGGGATTGATGCGACACTGAATAGAACCATAATTACAACGGGAAAATCAGTCGATTACTTTTTTTCGGCCGCGATAGTACATTATTTTATTCAGTGGATGTTGTGATTCATAATCTATATTAGAATATTTCAATGGTTCCTTTTCAGTTATTTACGTAATCTCCATTTACAAGTTTATAGAATAAGGTAACGGTGAAATTTGTGGGTAAAAAACAAATAATTAAGTTTTAATAATAAAATTCGACCAACAATTACTTAGTTATATTCTTCAGATAATTTCAACTATTGCCAATATGTCCTACTATCCTATCATTTTGGTGGTTGCTATGCGGATTTGATAAAGAAATTGCCAAAAATACATAGAAATTTCAATAGGACAGAACCATTTCATGCCTCGATAATAATGTTAAGCTATAAGTGTATATTACTTGAAAGGAAGTCAATGGCCCGTAAAAATATTCAACAGTCCTTGCGTGTATTAGTTTTGTACATAATTTGTTCATTTGTTGTGTTTTTGCACCAAAATCCTTTCACAAATAAAGCAACATAATCTCACGGAAAATGCGAAACCGCTCTCTTATGCAGTTTTATGCTTGGCAAACAATTTAATTTAAATGCATGTATTTTTCTTTATAAATTATAGCTATTATTTACTTTGTAGGACTTGGGAAAAACCTTTTATAATATATTTTATAATACACTGCAATTAATTATTATACAATTTGTTGCATTCATAACGTTACTACATTTTTTGTATTAATAGCCTAATAAATGTTAACTGTTGTCTCGTAATGGTAATTTGAAATAGTTTAAAAAAGTTGTAATAAAAAATTCTTACCGGGTGATCGTTTTAAGTGTCTTGCTCGAGTCGCTCGATATTATTGGTTTAGGTTACATTTACATAACAGGCTGCACTAGTACTGAACAAGCATTTAGATTACGATCGATAATTACGTAAAAAATAATTTCGAGGATGGATGATACACAGCCTACTTTAGTAAAGTGGGCTGAGGATGATATTAACTATAATCTTCAGGAGTCGCAATTAGGGATTTCAGTTGTGGGACTAATTTAAGGGTGTAGTGTATAAGAATCCTAAAAACTTGCATCAAATTAATAATTTAGAGTAAAAGAGAGACATTTTAAAGAATTAAAATGGTTAGAGCAAGGAGCAAATATCCTTCCCAGTGAAGCAGAGTCGTATTCCTTTAGTTAGAAGAGATTAACTGTTTCTTTCTCGTGATGAGAGTTCTTCAAATTTAGCAGATCTTTCATGCCGTTACCATTTTGACAGTACACACTGAATTCTGATAGTTGCTAAATCGTTCTTCTTACTTTTCAGAATCATCAAGAAGCAGTTCTTACTTGTTTACATTCTAATGAAGATAAGATCATCTTTTGTTTTTACACACCTTTACTAATTTTCTTGCTCACATTCTTAGTTTTTCTCTAGTTAACTAAAAACAGAACACCAGCTATTTGTCGGCGAACTTTCTTCATCGCAATCATAATAATAGGCATTAGTGAAATAAATTTTAGTGCTTTTCCTGAGGTGGTCAGACACTAAAGCAGATTTTGCCATATGCTATTCTGTGTAATTTAGGGTAGAATAAAATAGAATATAATTTATTGTGTAAATTGTCCATTACATACTTAACAATATTTTTAAACTTATATTTAAACATACGTAATAAGGTCAGTGTTCGCCTACTGGCGATTTTCCCCACCTCTTACTCATTCCAGGTAAGTTATATTATTACAAGAACAATTATTAATATATGAATACATACACATTTATACATAATACTTACTTATATTTAATATTTATACTATTCCCCCTTCTGTTTTTGCATCAGCCATTCTTTAATTTTAATTTTAAAAATATTTTCTGATTTCAAATGTAATAAATTATTGATGCTATTTAACATTGTTTCTTCCTATACAGGAGAAGCAACCTTGAATGAGGAATGTTAAAAGTGATCGAATTTTTTCCCCCGATATAAGTTAATTGATAGTATAAAATTGTTATTTTGGTCCCAAAATAATATAACTGTAAAATGTACTTATTTAGCCGAAAACAGTCGGAAACCTATGGGTTGAAACGTGCTATTACGTAATATAAATGCAGCATTATTACAAATGTAATAATAATAATAATAATACATTTATTTTCCTTTTGGCAAACTTTAACATATGTATAGGAATCGTCACAGAAGTTTAACTAACCCTACTAGGGTTCACATATACAAAAAGTCCTTGAGGCAATAATAGCACTTGTCTATTAAAAAAGTTTTAAATCATTTTTAAACCTAAATAAATTTCTTACTTTTTTATATGATCAGGTAAACTATTAAAAACATTAACTCCTATATAAATAGGCAAACAATGGGATATTTTATATTTACTAAAACGCTGATGAAAATAATTTTTTTGTCTCGTATTAAAATTATATACATTGGAGTTTACAATGAAGTTACTTTTATTTACAAACACAAATACACATAACTCAAAAATATAAATTCCTACAAGAGTTAAAACTTTAAAATTTTGAAAAACCTCTCTACATGATTGAGTATTTCAGATACCCGACATACCTCTTAAAATGCGTTTTTGTACAACAAATGCCTTAGATGCTAAGGTGGACCTATCAACGTTTAATAACTAAACTAATTTGCTAAGGCTGTGTCAACGTTAGTTAACCATTCGTTATAACCAGTGATAGTGGGAGGGAACGACCGATATTCGTATTAAGTCAATCACCACATCTGATTTAACTCTTGGCCGTTGAATTCAACGCAGTTCGTGGCAAACCCTTAATATATCGAAGTCTCGAAATCGATAGATTAACGGCAACTGTCGACAATGAATGCTTCCTCGTATACAGGCTTCGCAACGTCCTGAACACCTGCCCAGACAGGTCTTGCTCGTTCACTCTTCTTTGGCTCAGCCGAATGGTCAAACCGACGCAATTGCGAGGGTCGTTAGCTATGGGGTCAACACAGATACTAGACTAATACTAGAACGCAATAAGAAGACATGGATAATAAATAAGGGTATATATTAAACAATCATCACAATACATATAGAGCCTCACCTAGCAAGGTCTGCCACCATAACCACGATACCCCCACAAGGGGTCAGCGACCGCGACGGCCGCGCTTAAAGACGAGTGATCGATTGCCGAAAGAGAATTATTACATGGACGTGACTGGCAATTTAGTGAGTGGGTTTTATAGATTTACTGTTAGAATTATAGACTAAAAATTTAAGGTAATATTCTCCAAAAGGGGTATATGCCGTTAGACGTCTGTGGATATTTCAGAAAGGGGAAATCTCTTCGAATGCTATCTCACAAGGCGGTCACCTGGTAATAATGGGGAAAGCCCCCGGTACCCGTGCGTACCGCACTGAGGCTTATCCTGGCTTGATTTAATCAAAAATACCTTATTTCCATTTTGCGAGATCATCGGGAGGTCTCCCACTATAGATATGGAAAAGACCCGAGACCACTTCACGTCGCCACGTGGCGTCGCAAAATTCCGCAATTTCACTTTTTGATACAGTCCCTAAAATTTCAAAATGGTGCTATCAGACACGATCCCGGTAGAGACGATGACCAATGGGTAGGCCAGGCCAGCTCAACCATCCTTGGAAGCCGTAGGTCACGGACTCACTAGGAATTCCAGAACGCGAGGGTAGAGTGAACCTATGGGTCCGTAGATCAGTGCGACCACGAAGGTGGATCAGTCTATGATAGATCAGATCAAGAGCTACCGATCTACGGTAGATTCACTCTCGCGCCTTTGTGGAGTATTCCTGTGATCCGTTAGACCGGCTTATGACAATGACCATCTGCGCTATGATCATTGTTGTGGCGCAGTCCGTCCTTCGAGGAATCGGTACTGGCTGAGGACAATGCATGTCCTTGGTCGTCTCTACATGCTTCATCGTGCCTGGATGCGTTCGTTCAAACATGAGATATGGGCCGAAAAGGATAAAGGGAATTTTGGAAAGTGTACTGAAAATCGTCTTAAAAATTTTATAAAAAATCCTGATATGCACGGAATCATGCATATCAGGCAAAAAGAAGGAATTTTGGTGTTTAGGAACTGAAGTGAAATTCGAGATAATTTTGATAAAAAAATGGTGTACATGGAACAGATGTTCCATATACACCATTCAAGCCTTAGCTTGTGGTTATGTCTAATTGGGATCTTTTGCTTAAAACTACTTCTACTGCTTCTCCTGGGTACGATAACACTCCCCTCCTTTGGAAAATTCGTCTTTCGGAATCGATCACTATTACACTGTGTCACTGCTTAAGATTACTTAATAATATTTTTAAAATTAATTACTTCCATTAGGAAATAAATGAAAGGAATGGATATATGGATCATAGGATTTATTAACAACTCTTGTGGGAATATGGTGGTGGTGGTATGGTTTACATAGATATAACACTTAGGATAATTTATACAATTCTTGGCCGAAAGGTAGTTGGACATTAACATAGGAATTTATAAAATTATTGGCCTCATAGGTTTTAAAAGTAGAATGGATCATAACATTGGTAATTTATAGAATCATTGGTCAAAAGTGGACTTAACATAATTATCGAATGAACATATTTGGAAAACATGATAGTGTCTTTATGCACTGTTTTCTGAATCTTCTGTCTTGCTCTTCGATCTTCGTCTTCTGTCTCCGTCTTCTGACTTGGGAGTCCATCCTCTTGGAGAATGCTGCACTCCACTGCTTGGCTCGTTCGTCTGGAATCTGCCAACATACCATTGGGACTGGTGGATCATTGCATTGGGAATTTATGGTTTGGATCTCAGGATAGGATCAGCATGCATCTATTTATGTTCAGGCTGTGAACATAAATCAGTACGTTTTAGTTAAAATTGAAACAAAGGATACCGCAGTATCCGACTATGAATTTGGGCTTTAAAATTTCTGGACATAATCTCATCATTCTTATTTTCTCCTCGCGTGTGGACAGCGGGAGGAGAGACTTCTCTACGGAACGTCTTTTGGAAAATAACTTGAATTTGGGAGTTTAACATTTGTCAAAGGAATTATGAGTCTTCGCTCTCTCTCGAGATTGAAAGGATTACAGGAATTTTGTGGAATATTTTCAGAAAGGATATTTGCTTCAGAGGAACCCTCTGTAAGTGGAATAGTCTGGTCAGTGGTTTGCTTGGAATCATTGGTTCGAATAGAATTTTGGTCATGTACTAGTGTGGAAGGATCTGGATCATGAATGGAAATATCAGCATGCGAAGCTGCTTGCGAACTGGTTTCCGGCCCTTCGGAAACGCTACCCTTTGTCTGCTTCGACGCAGGATGCCTTCTTACATTCGAGACAGCTACGCTGGCTGTATTAGGGGTATGAATTTGGACTTGGACGGGAATTGGATCATTGGAATGCTCTGGTCCATCGTGCGGATCGCCCACTGAAGAGTCATCGGAATCGTCTTCACTGGATGCGAATCCTACTTCCTCCGTTGGTTTCACAAGTCTCAGATCGTTCACATGTAATCGGGATAGATGTTGGTCTTTCTGGATAATATAAACCTCATTTGACACTTTCTCTGTCACCCTATGTGGCCCAGTCCACGAAGGTATAAATGCTTGTTTGTCTTTCCGCATATTTTTAGCCATAACTCTGTCTCCAACTTTTAAAACGATAGGAGTGACTGCTTCCTTAGGGGCGTATTTTTGTCTATACTGCTGTGAATTTTGACTTATATTTTGAACGATAGCTGGTCTGGATAATGTGGGTTGCCTTTCTTGAAAATAGCTTTCTATCTGCCAGTCGCCTGCTTCTGCTAGTTCGTAGCCTAGAACTGCAAAGCTTGGGGTATATCCTGTGGAAGCGTTCCTACGTGTTCTTAAATTGTAAAGCATTTGTACAATGTACATATCCCATGTGTCTGTTGCCTGATTGAACATAAGATATTTTAAAATTTTCTTGGCTTCTTGCACCTGTCTTTCTATTGGATTTGCTTGTTGATGATAAATGGGCGTATAGAAATTTTGAATATGGTTGCGTTTACTAAACTGAGTATACCATCCACTTTGGAAATGTCCTCCTTGATCTGATATGATAGTCTTCGGCAAGCCAAACCGAGATATCCAGTGCTCCTCCAGAAATCGAACTAAAGTTTCACCATTCACCTTTACGAAAGCTTGCGCTTCGGTCCACTTGGTAAATAAATCGACCGTCATGACTATAAATCGGTTACCAGTGTCCTTGGCGCGTTTGTATGGTCCCAATATATCCATACTGATCACCTCAAAAGGGTATTGAGGTTCATGACACCATAATGGGGCTTCCGGCTGCACTTGTCGTCCTTTAACAGATTTGCACACTAAACAATTTTGAATATATTGGCCTACTAGCCTGGACATGTTGTTAAAATAATAAGTTCTAGATATGGTCCGAAAGGTTTCATCTCTTCCTGGATGGCCGACACCAGTCTTGTCGTGAAAATGTGAAATAGTTTCTTTGATCTTACGTTTAGGAACCACTAAATAAATTTTGTTTGAAATCAATCTCATAAGTATGCCATTTCTCACTTGATGAGTTGAGTAAAATTTCTGGTCTTTAACCGATCTCTCATTTATAGTTCGTTGACTGAGTTCAATCCAACGACTAACTTTCTTCCTGATGTTCGTAGAATCCTGTTGACTTTCTATAATTGATTGATAAAGTTCCAAATGGGTGATAGCCAAAATATTTTCTTTTGATTTGAATTTAGGCGGAAACATTCGCTCTTCATCGAGATGCTCCAAACTTGAATTTTGAGGATTCCTACTGAGATAATCGGCCAAAAGATTTTCTTTGCCTGGACAGTGTTCAATTTTGAAAGAATATTCTTGCAACAACAACGACCATCTTGTAAACTTCGTTTTCTCATCTCGGTGCTTATCCAACCACAGGAGAGCCCTATTATCAGTTCGGACGATGAAAGGTTTGTCTGCTAAGTAAATCTTATATCGCTTAACGTAAGTAACCACACTTAGACATTCTAGCTCGTTAATGTGATATTTTCTCTCTGTAGGAGACAAGGTATGACTCGCATAAGATATAATATGGCTTTCACCTCCATCGCCGAACTGATATAAAACTGCTGCCATGCCTAGTAGACTAGCATCCGTCTGAAGAATAAAAGTTGTGTCCAAATCTGGTCTATGAAGTTCCAAGGGTTCTGCTAAGATCTGCTTAATATTCATAAATGCGTTCTGGGCCTCCTTTGTCCATTTATATCGGACGTCGTTCGAGAGTAGTCTGGTTAGCGGCTTGGTAATGAGTGCTGCATTAGGGATGTATTCTCTTACCCAGTTGCATAGACCGAGAAAACTCTGAAGTTGTCGTTTATTGTTAGGAACAGGATAGTTCTGAAGCTGCAATTTATGTTTATCAAGTGGTCTAGTGGTATCTAAAGTAATCTGATGCCCAAGATAGGTAATCTCATTAGTAGCGATTACACACTTATCCGGAGAAACCTTCAAGTTATGTAGCCTTAATCGTTCAAATATCAACCTGAGGTGCTCCACATGTCCTTCCAAATCTTCACTATAAATGATGATGTCGTCTAAATAGACTTTACAGAAATGGTGCAAATATCCTGTTAGAACATCTTTGGCCATGAATTTTTGGAATGTGCACGGGGCAGTCTTCAAGCCGAACGGCATAACATTGAATTGATAGGCAGCTCCATCATGAGTAGTAAACGCTGTGTAAATTTTGGATGAATCATCTAAAGGAATTTGCCAATATCCGCTCTTCAAATCAAGTACAGTAAATACTGTAGCTTTCCCCAGGTCCTTGATACATTCATAGATTTTTGGTAAAACAGAGGCTTCGTCAAGCGTGACTTCGTTTAATCTACGATAGTCGATACAGAAACGCAGTTTCTTATCTTGTCTCTCAATGATGACTGGGGGTGAACTATATGGTGATGTGCTTGATTCAATAACACCGGCTTTTAAAATTTCCTCTATCTGATCATACATGATCTTCTTTTTACTAGGCGACATGGGATATGGCTTTACATTGAATGGACGATGGTCCTTAACGATAATTTTGTGTTTAACACTTACGGTGGTTGCTTGAGTCAATTCCACCGTAAATAGATCAGAAAACTCTTTGAAAAGTGAATTGAAAATGGAGTTAGAAATTTTGAGGGTTTCCGGCAATTCTTCATTAGATGCTCTATCGGTTGCCTGATTCCAGAACACGGTTATATGTCTGTCTATTCCCACATACACACATTTCCTATGATAGTCAAATACGATATGTTGAGAATAAAGGAATGGAGCTCCTAATATGATTCCTTCGTTCAGTTCTTCGATAACTTGAAATGGTACATGGAAACGAACATCCGATATAAAGATGTCTAGAGAAGTAGTGCCTTGCGAATCAATAACTTGATCGCCACAAGCAAGAGCGAAAGTTTGAGGATCTGATAGATTATTCATCGATGAGAGAAATTGCGGATGAATGATATTCCTTGTAGCACCGGTATCAAGAAGTGCGAACACAAGTTTATTATTAACGATAATTTTGATTCGAGGCAAAGGATAAAAATTTGATAAATGGTTAATGGCTTCTGATAGGATTATAGGTTGAAAGTTGGCAGGGTCTTTGGCATATTCTGGGTATTCTGACGTCAGGTCAGGTAAGTGGTCAAATGGGTTTATAGTTTGGGATTGGTCTATTGACGACGAGGCGTACTCGTAGGGCCGACTGGAGGGGGATTGCAGGAATTGCCCTGTTCTCGAACCCCTGAGAAGTTTCCCTGTTGTCGTCTCTTATAAGGATTGTTTGGACAATCGGAATGGTAGTGCCATTGGACATCAGGACAGAATCGACATGGTGTAGGAGGAATTTTCTGGTTGTTGGAATTTGGACGGTTTTGATTGCCAGAGGTTGCCTGCTCTTGGAAATGGACTTGTCGGTTCCTGACGTCTTGAGTGTCTCTATTGTTATTCTCACTGTGGGAATTTTGCCAAACACGGCCATTATTGGAGTTGCCTGAAGATGATTGATTATAATTTTGATTTGATTTTGCTTTAGATTTGGTTTCGATTGAACGTGCCGCAGATCCTTCATCAGCTATATCTCGCTCTACCCTAGATGCTATAGATACAAGTGATTCAGTGTTAAAAATATGTGTTCCGCGTAAGCGAGAACGTATCTCCGGTCTGAGTTGGTCCAGTATGATACTGGCCTTCAGAGCTTCCGGTTTAAAGGGGTCGACCCTATTAAAGAGACATATTTTCTTGGTAATGAATACCGCTAATGAATCACCTGCACGCTGCATTTCGCCATAAAGCTTTGTGATTGCTTGAGTGTAGATATCGCCTGAATCAAATCTATTGCGGAAACGTTCAATGAATACTTCGTACGAAGTAATAACAGTTCGATATTGATCAAACCATTTTCGGGCTTCTCCTTTGAGTTGTTCAGTTATTAAATGGAATCGGTCTGTACTGTTATTAATTCTTGCTCTGTGGCAATAGTCCTCGAAATTTCGGATGAAAGTTTCGGGACTCTCATGGTCTAAGCCATGATATTCCACGTTAGGACTACGTGGTCGGTCATAGGTAGAAGTTGTGCACTGTGCAGCGTCTTGCATAGCGTTTACGAAAGTTTGTGAAAGTTTGTGCCATCTTGGCGAATAGATCTTCCATTGATGGAGGATTTTCAGGGGACCTCAACGAGGGAGAAACATTACTGATCAGTTCCGGCTGCCGCTCCGGCACTACGGAGGAATCTTCCATTAACCTGGTCTCTTGCTCGTAAAAGCCACTAGGGGTTAAAGATATCAAAGGATTGTCGTTCATGACTACGATTCATGCAAGAGATGAGGTCAACCGAAGCACAGCCCCACGTTGGGCGCCATATCAACGTTTAATAACTAAACTAATTTGCTAAGGCTGTGTCAACGTTAGTTAACCATTCGTTATAACCAGTGATAGTGGGAGGGAACGACCGATATTCGTATTAAGTCAATTAATCGCTATCACCACATCTGATTTAACTCTTGGCCGTTGAATTCAACGCAGGTCGTAGCAAACCCTTAATATATCGAAGTCTCGAAATCGATAGATTAACGGCAACTGTCGACAATGAATGCTTCCTCGTATACAGGCTTCGCAACGTCCTGAACTAAAGATACAACACTAGCTAAACACTTTGCACAATACACAATTCACTTCTGACACCTGCCCAGACAGGTCTTGCTCGTTCACTCTTCTTTGGCTCAGCCGAATGGTCAAACCGACGCAATTGCGAGGGTCGTTAGCTATGGGGTCAACACAGATACTAGACTAATACTAGAACGCAATAAGAAGACATGGATAATAAATAAGGGTATATATTAAACAATCATCACAATACATATAGAGCCTCACCTAGCAAGGTCTGCCACCATAACCACGATACCCCCACAAGGGGTCAGCGACCGCGACGGCCGCGCTTAAAGACGAGTGATCGATTGCCGAAAGAGAATTATTACATGGACGTGACTGGCAATTTAGTGAGTGGGTTTTATAGATTTACTGTTAGAATTATAGACTAAAAATTTAAGGTAATATTCTCCAAAAGGGGTATATGCCGTTAGACGTCTGTGGATATTTCAGAAAGGGGAAATCTCTTCGAATGCTATCTCACAAGGCGGTCACCTGGTAATAATGGGGAAAGCCCCCGGTACCCGTGCGTACCGCACTGAGGCTTATCCTGGCTTGATTTAATCAAAAATACCTTATTTCCATTTTGCGAGATCATCGGGAGGTCTCCCACTATAGATATGGAAAAGACCCGAGACCACTTCACGTCGCCACGTGGCGTCGCAAAATTCCGCAATTTCACTTTTTGATACAGTTCCTAAAATTTCAAAATGGTGCTATCAGACACGATCCCGGTAGAGACGATGACCAATGGGTAGGCGAGGCCAGCTCAACCATCCTTGGAAGCCGTAGGTCACGGACTCACTAGGAATTCCAGAACGCGAGGGTAGAGTGAACCTATGGGTCCGTAGATCAGTGCGACCACGAAGGTGGATCAGTCTATGATAGATCAGATCAAGAGCTACCGATCTACGGTAGATTCACTCTCGCGCCTTTGTGGAGTATTCCTGTGATCCGTTAGACCGGCTTATGACAATGATCATCTGCGCTATGATCATTGTTGTGGCGCAGTCCGTCCTTCGAGGAATCGGTACTGGCTGAGGACAATGCATGTCCTTGGTCGTCTCTACATGCTGCATCGTGCCTGGATGCGTTCGTTCAAACATGAGATATGGGCCGAAAAAGATAAAGGGAATTTTGGAAAGTGTACTGAAAATCGTCTTGAAAATTTTATAAAAAATCCTGATATGCACGGAATCATGCATATCAGGCAAAAAGAAGGAATTTTGGTGTTTAGGAACTGAAGTGAAATTCGAGATAATTTTGATAAAAAAATGGTGTACATGGAACAGATGTTCCATATACACCATTCAAGCCTTAGCTTGTGGTTATGTCTAATTGGGATCTTTTGCTTAAAACTACTTCTACTGCTTCTCCTGGGTACGATAACAGACCCACCCCAAAAACAAATTCCATATATCAGTCTCGAGCCAACCTGAGCATGATATAGGTTAATTAACTGTTCCTTTGATAATATATCTTTTAAGTTTCTAAAGAGATAGCATGCTGAGTGTAATTTAGATATTAGTTGAGTACAGTGTGCATTCCAAGTTAGAGTTTCATCAATGGTAACTCCTAAAAACTTAACTGATTGCTCTTTATTTGAGAGAAGGTTATCATTGATTTTTTGATCCAACGCCGAACAACTTTTTTGCCGGTTATGGAATCAAACAGTTTTCTCTGCATTGAAATAAACTGAATGGTAGGAGTACCATTTAGGTACTTATAATATCCAAGACACTATTACATTTGAACTGCAGTTCTGCATCAGATTTATCAGATAATAGCAGAGATTTATCATCTGCGTACATAGTAAAATGAGCAATGTGACGTCAAGGTATCTAGATCGTTTGTATATAGGATAAAAAGTACACGGCAAAACTGATCCCTGAGGAACTCCCATGTTAACATCTACACATTCCGATTTGACCCTGCTTATTGAACCATTACTTGTATGTGTTACGCTTACGTACTGCCTCCGCCCCTATAAAAATGAGCATATCCAAGACAGTGCCACCCCACGTACTCCAAAGGAGAATAGTTTTTCCAGTAATATATTGTGATTGTCGCAGTCGAATGCCCTGCTGAGATCGCAAAATATCAACAGGACATTCGCCCGCCTCAATATATTCAATAACTTTATCGTAAAAAGAATTCACAGCTGTGCTAGTTGATCTACCAGCCCATGTTGGTTTCTCGTAATTATTTGATGTTTATTTAGAAACTCTACTAATCTCACCATTATTTGATGTTTATTTAGAAACTCTACCAATCTCACCAAATAACTGTAATCAAATACTTTAGAAAATCCAGATGGAACTGTGATAGATCTGTAATTTTCCAAAGCATGCTTATCGTTTTCTTTGTAGATTGGTTTAATTTTACCTGTTTTAAGACAGTTAGGAAATGTTCCCGTTTGAAATGATAGATTCACCAAAAATGTAAGTGGGGCTGCTATTACCGTAACAACTTTTTTTATTAGGAAAAGGTGAATTTCATCAGCTCCAGAAGACTGCTTATTTTTTAGCTTACTATTTAACATGTTAGATAGCTCTTCGTTTATAAAGGGCGATAAATACAGGGAATATTGTTGATTTGGAGCATTAAATGTGTTAACATTGGTATTATGACTGATGATCGAGATGGTAGCGTACCTGCCTCTCACCCAAAAGTCTAGCGTTCGATTCCCGGTCGTAGCAATGGAAAATACTGTGAGAGGGATTTTTCCATTATACACGGATATTGGATGTGTGTCCCTTGTCTTTAAATGTGTAGCCCCCTCTCGCACAAGGTTCTTCTAGAGCCTTCTGGGATAAAGGGGGGTGATTACATGTGGTGTATTTATTAATATTTATTATTTATTATTATTAGGGATACGGTTAATTACTTCCTTTGGAGCATTTATAAAAAAGTTATTGAAACCAGAGGCTACTAATCCGGGATCTTCAAATACTACACCATCAATATTGATTTCTATATTTTTGAAATTTGTTTTTTTATTTGATAGTTCGGAAATAACTCCACGCCGCTTTGGTAGAATTATCTGAGTTAACTATTTTATTCTGGTAATATTGTTTCTTACTATTTTTGACCAACAGAGAGTGCTTCTTTTTTGCCAACTTATAGGAAGGCGACAACTCAGGATACACATTTTTTAGGTTAAAGCGATCTTTTAATTTATTACTAGACACTTTGACGTCATCATTTACCCATGTTTTTTCTTTTCCATTGCACTTTGAGTAAAATTTCCTTAATGGAAAATGGTAGTCGAAATGATATAAAAATGTATTTAAAAAATATTCAAAAGCGTCATCTATATTGGATATAATAGATATTGAACCAATTCTCATTGAAAAGGGCCGAACGAAAATTGGAAACCGCACTGTCTCTAAAACTTCTCCTCAAAGAAAAGGTTTTATCTGTATTATCACTATGTTTGAGGTTAAAATCAAATAACACCGTTTGTATATCATGTCTACTTAATATTTCATCCATTTCATTCTGGGCAAATGAAAATAGTTGAGTTTCAAACATTTTAACAGATTTCTATGCAAAACATTCTTGAGTTTTTTCTAATTATAATAATATTAATCCATATTTTTTTAATTTATTTTTTCTTTTTATTTTATTGTTGCTTTTGTTTTTTTTTAATTGAAGTGGATGCAATGCTGTCTGTGCTGTGATGTGAACGGAAACCTGACAGTATTTTCCAGTTAGTATATACAATTCCAACTATACAACTATGGTTCTAAAATATAATATGTGTTTTCTTTCTTTTCTTATTTGGGATTTATTACCACACTTCAATATAATATATAATATGTATATCATAATAACACAACTTTAATGATTTAAGAATATTTCTGTTTAAGGATTATAGAATCCATATGGGTAAACAGAAAATTATAAATCCGTGTTCGTCTGCGAACTGAGGTATTTCCATATTCGTAGTAGATAAATGTTCGTCTAATAGTAAAACAATTCCTGGTTGCTATTTTTTTAAAAAGTGTCTTTCCATATTTCGTATTTTTGGCTTTGTAAATATCAGCATTTTAACACGACAGACCAATACTGGTTAAATAGCGATTTTCAGTTAAAAACTTATCAAGTACTTGAAAATACATCTGCGCAATTTATCGGGACACTCCTGTAAATCAACGACATAAATATTCTCAGTATTTCACGCTGCAATATTAAACTTTCTCATTAGGAAATAATCAATCGTTTTTTTGCCTGTTTTGCCGAAAAATTAATACACTGCACTGAATTACAATTCTCTTTCTTTGCTTCATACACATTGGTTATAAATGACTTTACCTAGGCTTTATACAAGCATAATAATAACAAACATATCCAATTTGACACACTTATATTAATGTTACATCTCTAAACATACAATTGTAAAATTTGTTCGACATTTTTTAACACATGTTAAAAATTGGATTAAAATTGCAAAATTCAAAACGTCTAAAAATAAATTATTGAATAAAATTTTTTTTAACTCACCACAAAATTCATTTATTGTGGTGAACAATCAAGAAACAATTAATGTCCCCAAGAAGATGTATATGTTCTTTCACCTTTACTCAGCTCATCAGGGAGACCACACCACGTTAAATATCAAAGAATCTAACTTGAAACTTATACTTAATAGTATATTACGTAATAAGAGTTGTAAATAGCGTATTACGCACGAATGGAAAAATTATGCACGAGACGCGTTAGCGTCGAGTGTGATAATTCCATGAGTGCGTAATTGCTTTACAACTCGAATTATGTATACTATACTTTACCTACGACCGTATTTATTGAAAGTTTGTATTTAATTTTTATTATTTATCGCTTATGTCAGTTTTGACAGCGTCAGAAAATTTAGTATTGCACTTGTCATTTTTAATAATTTTTAGAGAATAAGTTTGTTTGTATTGACCGTTGCTAGGCGGTTGCTAGGAAAACTGTACGAATTGTGCGATTTTTTACCAAGTTGTGCGATTTTTTTACCGTGCGTAATAGGAATTTTACATTGATCGCAGACGGTGTGTTTTTAAGTACTTACAGTAGTGGTCGTAGGTAAAAGTGTATTTATTGACATTAATAAAATATTCTGTTACCATAACACACTTCTTTCATTCCTATAATTAATGCCTATATCTTCACGTCCCTTTGCAATCTACTCTACTTTTATTTTTAAGACTCGTTGCTTATAAATAACTTTATTAAGGTTTTATACTGGCTCAATAATAACAAAAATGCCTAATATATTTATTGATGTTCCACTTCTGAGTATACAAATATAAATTATGTTGAATTCAAAGAAAATCATTGAAAGCACTTTAGAACGTTATTGTTGTCGAATAATGTAAAAACAAAATTATTAATCTTCATAAAAAAATTAATATAATCTAGTTCTTGTTTGATTCTGACATCAATGTTAATGTCTAAATAGAAAAATAGAATAGAGGTTAAAATTCATTTACAGAAAACTGCGAAGAATACCGGTGTCATTTTCGCTACGCATACAGTACATCCTCTCAATGTGCAGTGAGTGCTCTCGCCCTCACCTGATTCATATGTTTGCTTCAAACACAAATCGGTTTATTTTGAAAGTTAACTTACTGTATACAAAAATACGAAAAACATTGTGGAGTCAAATTAAATGAGTCTTTTTTTACTATCACAATTCTCAAGTTAGTTGAAAAAGTTGTAATTTTTATAAAATTGGAGGCACACCAAAAATTTCTGACGATATTGAAAATGTCATCAGATTTGCTGCTGAAGAATAAAAGAATAAATGTTGAAATTCGCCATATCTGATTTTTCGTCATACATAATTTATGTGTATAAGAAAGGAAATGGTTTACCAAATAGATCTGAGCTTGCATTTTCGCTACTGCTTGCACTGAACACGTGTATGAGCCGAGTATGAGCACAACTAATTTAAAATTAACGGCGTATTCCACTATAGTAGCCCGAACGGTATTTGACCCTACAGAAAATTGAAAAATAAAATACTATAATGTGCTATAATAGGTACACCATAAAGACGTGCCGATACACTATTAATATTTTATGTTTTGAATAGGGGAGTGTTAAAGTATATTCGCAAATATTACATTTTCATATTAGTAGAGGCGCGTAGGGCAGATTTTTGGCTTTCGTGGGAAATTTTTGAGGGAAGTTGTCACTCATGCTAGATCGGTACTTTGTTATATTAGCTACCAAAAAAGTGATGGTGCCACTCTGGCATTCGTGTCTGTTACCTTCTACGCTCTTATTATTTGAGTTGGGATTCAATTCACAAATTTGCAATTTTATGAACTGTAAAAAAAACTATAGAAGCTATCGGGATGATTTTTTTTAAGTTTTGTAGACAAAACTTAAGCGCTCATAACAGTCAGTTCACAATTTTATAAAATCCAATACTTTTTTAACAAATCTATTATAAACTTTAAATTATAAAAATATTGCAACTAAAACTTTAACCTCGTGATGATACGTTAAATATTTAAAAAATATATATACATGCAGTGAGTAAATTGTAGCTTATATATGTTTGAAGTTTTTCAAACAAAAATTGCGTCGGCAGATAGAAAAATAAAATTATTGCCCTAACTATTATCATAAGGAGGTAAGGTACCGCATATATACTACAATACATTATGCATGGCGTATGGTAATTTTAAAATTTTATCATATATATTTGAGATTTTTTGTATTTGGAAACAAATTATAACTAAATTCCAATAGAAATTAGTACCTGCTTATTTTATTGTTTGTATGTTACACTTAACTTTAACGTTAAATTCAAGTAGAGGTTATTTACCAGTGTTAAACTGGTTAATTTGAATATTTTTTAGATAAATCGAATTTTTTTGGATAGGAATCTCGAGGAATGTGGTAATAAATCCCAAAAAAGAAAAGGAAAGAAATAATTTATGAAATGCCACAAATAACATTTAAACAATATAAATTCAAGTATTGTTGGAAAATAAAAAATGTGTAGTAACTTTAGACATGGACTGTTCAGTGTACAGAACTATGCAGTATCTTTCCCATAAAGAATCTACAAATTGGATTTTTAGATCTGATGAACAACATACAACTATGGCTGATTTACAAGTCTTAGGTATAAATTGAAGGATCTGGATTGCCAGATTTATGGAGTAATATATTTATATAGTGAATACATCAAATATTCGTGAGGAAACATGTTCGTGGGGCAATACAGGCTCATGTCATATCCTTAATAGCATTATATTCTTTATATTTTAATGAATTTCGAAAATAGCACCCTGAATTTTTAAGTCTGAAAGAGTAAATTGTAATACTCGTAGTATTACAATTTTTAAAATCTTTTGATGAACAAATCAAAGTTGCTAATCAAACAATGTTACAGAGAATAAACGAATTAAATTTGAAAGTAAAACTTGGAGGAATTTGATAGATTACAGGAAAATCGACCAACCTTTAAGACAATGAGAAATTATATGCACATAATCTTTCGATCTATTTGAACTAACTGGTGATTGGTTGTTGCATTTATTGTCTCAAAAGATTTGTTAAATATTTTTTTGCTCTAGACCTTGTTAACGAGTTCATGAAGGGTAACTGAATTGTAAATAAGTCAAGGTACAGGTTACAGGTGGAATCGTGGGCTTAACTTAAAACACGGAGGCTCACCTGAATTAGAATGATCTCCAAAGAAGCAAAACTACGATCTAAACAAGAGCGAAAAACATCACAGTTATACAGAAAACTTTTGTGCCACACATTATTTCAGCAAGTGAAAAATTAATTCGAGCGTTTTCGAAACTACTAGTCCCACTTAATAAGCTGGAGAAAAAGTAGCCAAAAATATGTCGGAAATAAAATCCATCGGACAGACACAAATGGAAATACTAAAAAAAAGGATGGAAACTAAAGATACGCCACTATGGGCTCCTCTTAAAAGAAAAACGATTTAAAGCTATGTAAAAGCGAAAATAAAAATATTAAAACTGCTAAAAAGGGAAAAATTACATAAATGAAACTTCAGAAAAAAATTTTTCCTATAGTTTTAATTTTATCAAGAATGAGAAGGGATTTAGACCTAAAAGAGATTGTCGATGAATATGAACTAACAGCAATACCTAGATCTTTACTTTCCTACGATGGAAAGATGCATATCCATCCAGCATATCCATCCATATTGATAAATATAAACTGATGCATCTATTGGAAAATTTAGTCGAAGACAATGAGATCATCTCTGGTAATCAATTAAAAGCTAGCATTGTTATTATAGATGCTTGAATGGCCTAAAAAGATATGGTTGGGAATGAACAAAAAATGGAATATTATTGGCAGATATTATGTGACAAGAATAATAATTGTCCACTTCCTGAAATATTACAATTAAGTGCAAAAAGACGAAATGTGCAGGAAGACGATGCAAGTGTTTTCTAGAAAAACACTGATTGTACAGAAATGTTTTCCAGTGATGAAGAGAATGATGGATGCAAAAATAATCAGCTAGTAGGGTCGGATTCGAATGATAAATAAAACGATAAAAAGTGTCTTTAAAAAAATATTTGAGCAGCCTCTACTAACTAAAATATATTTTCAGGTTGAACAAAACACATGTGTTATACTTATCTTAAATAAGATATTTATTTTATTATTATATGTAATATGAATTATTCAGTTATGTTTATAAATAATTTTTATTATTTTCTGCATATTTGTGTTATACCTATACAGTGTGGAAAAAAAATCCGGAACACCTGAAATATCTCGTAAAATACGTTTTTCCCGAAAAAAACGCTCGAAGGGGTCAAAAGGTATTTTAAATTTGTCGTCTTTTGAAAAACTTTAATTCTATATACAGTGGCGTACGTTGAAGAGGTCAAAGGGGGCGCCGTTTTTTAAATGATAACCCCTATTTTTTGTTCAATATATAATGGAAGATCACATTTCTTTGAGTATTGTAGTATTAAAATTTGAATATGTTACATAAACAAAATTTCGAAAAAAATGCAAATAAAGTTTTAATTGTGAAGATTGATTTATTTTAATATTGCCTAGAAGGCATTGAAACAATTGATTTAATGTCAGTTACGTCAATTTTGCTGGCGGTAAATTTGATGCTTGTGCTTTTTCTGTTATCTGAAATCAAAAAATTTTGTTTCATTTTATTTATAAATAAATCAATCTTCACAATTAAAACTTTATTTGCATTTTTTTCGAAACTTTGTTTATGCAACAAATTTAAACTTTTATACTACAATACTCAAAAAAATATGCTCTTCCATTATATTGAACAAAAAATAGGGGTTGTCATTTAAAAAAGGAGCCCTCTTTGGCGTCTTCAACGTACGCCACTGTACATAGAATTAGAGTATTTCAAAAGACAACAAATTTAAAATACATTTTGACCCATTCGAGCGTTTTTTTCGAGAAAAACGTATTTTGCGAGATATTTCAGGTGTTCCAGACTTTTTTCCACACTGTATATTAAATATTATGTATGTAGAACTATATTTGGAATTAAAAGGGCATCTTAAAAAAAAAATTTTGTCAAAATATCTTAAGTAAGTAATAAGAAAAATAGAGCAAGTTAAAAATGTCACCCTTTGTAGGGGGTTGCAGGGTGACAGACACAGATTCAAACGTGGCACCATGACTTTTCTTGTTACTTTTGATACAATCTTTCGTTTTAACGTAGGTGACAATTTCCCTCAAAAATTTCCCACTCAATGACCTACGCGCCCCTACTATATACAGGGTGTTTCATTTTTAAATGTCGTCCTTTAAGGAGGTGATAGAGCATCGAAAAATAAGTCGACCTGCCCAAAAAACCTATATCAAAAATGCATAATAACGAAGTTACAGGCCTTCAATGTTGGAATAAAAAAATCGTTTTTTTGTCATAACTTCTAGACCATACGACCGATTTTAACCAAATATTGCACAGGCAGTACTGAACTACATACCTACAATCGTATAAGAATAACTCATGTCAAAAATCACCAGTGGCGTAGATACTGGGGTGACGCCCTCTATTTCCCACCCTATTTCCCACGCCACTGGATATATTCTTTTTGGGCAGGTCGACTTATTTTTCGATGCTCTATCACCTCATTAAAGTGCGACATTTAAAAATGAAACACCCTGTATAGGTTTACGGTTATTGTTATTAAATAAAAATCTTTCAATTAGGGGTGGAAATTAGAAGATTTTTTCGCGAATGAAATGAGTAATACACCCAGATAAAACAAAAGTCTAATCGTGTTTTAGAGTATTTTATTAAAACAGGGATATACAGGGTCCTGCAACAGTGCGTCGGGCTTCCATAGCTCCTATACCATACAAGTTAGGAGATTAATTCGAGTACAGTTCTTAACTAAATGTGAAGGAGAACCGCAGGAAAATATTTTCGAACGTCCAGGGTCACAAAACATTGTGACGCCTGTCAGGCAAGTTTTTTTAAATGAACACCCTATATATTTTACCATATTTCAGACGGCCTTAATGTTCCTCATTCACACCTAAAATATGAGAACATTCTAATGCTTCACTTGGAAGCAAAAAATTAAAAATGAAATATAAAGCAATTTACATCGCTAAAGAAAAACGCTCTCCATTTTTCCGAACGATGATTTGAAAACAAAACAAGGTTCAAAACTTTTTGATAAAAGTCGTAGAATACCGCACCAGAAATTGTGTGTTCGATCACAGGGCACTCGAAAAATAAATTCAAATTCCGAGTATTTTAAATTGATTTATCTCAGTATTTTCAAATGGAACACCCTGTATATTTTTACGTAGTAAGATGCAGAATTTGAATGAAAACATTTTTTATATAGGTGTCACTATTGGAATTTCTATCCGTTTTTGAGATAATTGGCAAATATTAAACATGGGCTGATAGAACGACTTTAATTTAAAGAAAATTTTAATAATCAGTACATTAAACTACAACTACATTGAATGTTCAAAGTGTATAGGTAGCTCCTATGGAAGCCCGACCACTTGCAGGACCCTGTATATATGGCTGGTTGGTTGAGAGGCTAGGATACTAGACTCTCAGCCAGGAGTCCCGGGTTAGATTCCCGGGCGTGGCACAGGGATTTTTTCGGACAAGGAAATTACTCCTAGTAACCCGGATATTGGGTGTGTGTCCCTTGTCTCTAAATGTGTAGCCACCTCCCGCACAAGACTTCCAGAGTCCTCAGGGATAAAGGGGGTCGTATTATCTGTGGTGTTATTTATTATTTATTTATATTTAGTACAAATAATTAAAGAAGCGTTGGAAGATTGAGAAATTACAAATGTAAAAAACACGATTTAGGAATTAAAATAAATTGGGAACAATATTCGTTAAGATAAGAAAACCTATACATTCATCATTCCTTTAATTTCGCCCCTGTAAGCTTACGACACGCGCTAGCTAATTAAACCACCCACAATAAAGGAAGTTGCCACTTTCGGCGCAACTTTGTTTAATTCAGTCAGATTTTGTCTAATATTTTATGAGGTCAAATATCTTCTATACTACTATACATCATAGCATAGGATATAATAGCATCGCAATTCAACTAGCTGTATACTTAACATTGCTACTCTTGTGTCGGCGGTGGATTTCAGCACTCTGCGGGAATCGGAATACAAATAGCAATGGAATTATAAACATGATAGAAATTCAATTCTTTATCAAGTGTGGAACTGTTATAAATATAAGATTTTTGAACTATTTATGGCATGGATTATGTTGACGATAAACAGATTTAACAAGGCTTGGCATGATATTTGAAGTTTTATTTTGCACAAAAGCATTTTAATCTTCTTGATTTTTTTTATTTTCATTTTTTTTTAAATGGATGATAATTAGCAACATATCTAGGGTGACGTTCATAAAATTGACATTGTGTACATTCCCTTGGGGCATCAAGGTATGTTGAGAAACAATATTTTGATTTCCCTTGATTCTGTTTCCTGTCACACGAACTGAATTTTTCAGGCAGAATATATTTTCTTGTTGCTATCGTTAGTATTGAAGTCACGAATTTAACCCGCCTTGGACGACCTACAGCACTAGCGTGTGCGATTGACTCAAATTTCATTTATGGTCATTTTATTGCAGGAGCAAGACTCCCTTGGTAACAGGTCTGGACAGTATAATCTTATTGATGACCTGCATACTTCATCACTGCACGCATCGATATGGCGGCTAATAGGTAATATTTTTGAGTGTTATTAGTTATTACTGTATGCTATTTAGGGCATTAAAAACAATATACCCTCTATTGTCATAAAAATAGCTTAAAGGGACTATATATAAATATTTTCTTGAATTTAATAATTTTTGTTTTGTACTTCTGTTCTCTATTATCTAAAATTAAATTGACAGCAGTTATAGTCATATTATATAATGGGGTAGTGTAATATATTTACAGTTATTGTGCAAAACATGATTATTTATTAGTTGAAATCATAAGCTACAAATAATTATTGTGATATTATATGCACATTATTATTATTAGTATATTATAAAAGGTTTTCAATATATAATTACATGCTGAGTCCAACAACTTTTAATTATAATTTATTAAAAAGTTTGTGTAAGTTTTTTTTTTAACTTTATTTGTAAGTCGTAGACCATGCTGCTAATCACGGAGATAATTATGATTTAACTTATGGCAAAACTAAAATATTAATCTTTGAATTTGTAGAATACGAGATATTCAGTTTTAAAAATTACGGACGACAGCATTATTACATAGAATATTTTGGTAGGATATGTTTAGATTTTTTTATTTTATATTTTTTAGGCACCTTATTTATGATAATGAAATTTATCGTAGCTATTTTACCTCACAAAAAAATATACAGGACACAACCTCTCAATTAATTCAATTTGACATTCTTATCTACCTCAGCTGAGAAAATACAGCGGCAAGTAGTACTGTTCCGCCACAATCCTGAATTAGTCCAATATCCATATAGCCCAGGGTCGATCCATTATATGAGTGATGTGATGCTCAACAAATTAGAGACAAGCTGAAATTTGGTATGGTGCTTTATTTTGAAGTGCTAAATATACCCTGAAACCCCAGCGGCGAGTCGTTGAGCCCGTCCCCCCAAAACAAACCCTCAAAGGGGGTAAAATTGTCCTTTTTTAATTATTTCTTTATAACTCGAAAACGAAGCATTGTAGGAAAAAATTTCAAGAGGCCAAACCTAAAGAGGAGAAAATTTCCTGTCAAATAAGTCTACTTTGAGAAATTTTGAGTTAGCAGTGGCGGAGCAATGAATTTTTAAATTTAGGGTATTTTTCTAAATATTCTGGAAAAGTGTTAAATAATGTTTTCTTGGCTAGGTTACTTCAATTTTAATCAAATATATAGTAGTACAGTGTGGCACTACAGGGCTATAAACTTTTGAGGATAATCTGTGGTGGGTATAATAATAAAGATTAAATAAACCAAAACGTTTTAATTTTAAAATTGGGTTTAAAAAATACAAACAACTTATCTAAAGATCTTCTTGTTCATCTGTGTCCAAATTGATAGCCCGGTTTAGACAAGTAATCCCATTGCACTGACTACATGCCATAGTGCACTTCAGACCCATTCGCTTGCAAGTACATACTTTTTTACATCCTCCTGATGAACAACTACAAAAAATATTTTGTAGAACCCATGTAGGAGCAATGCTTTGGTCGGAGTGAATTGGCTGCAACTCTTGGTTTTTCAGACTCCAACCCCAATCTTGCGGTGGCAAATAGTTATTTAACCACGCTTGTACCTAAAAGTTGAATAGAATATGACTTAAAGTTTTAGTTGCATGATAAATCTGACTTTGACTTACCTGGATGGAAAACTCTAAAACCATGATACTTTGCGCTGTTTGAAGTAGGTGCATTGATTAAGGAATGAATAAGATACGCGACATCAATGGTAAAGTGCGAGGCCTTTTTTGGCAGCGAGATCTCGGCAAGTTGCGGGCATTCCTGTGATTTACGTCGTATGCTTTTGATAAACCTGTGTCGTGTCTGGTACGGCCTCGCACTTTACCATTGAAGTCGCGTATTTTATTCATTCCTTAATCAATACTAAAAACCATTGATTAAAGGAATGAATAAGATACGCGACTTCAAGGGTAAAGTGCGAGGCCTTTTTTGGCAGCGAGATCTCGGCAAGTTGCGGGCATTCTGTGATTTACGTCGTATGCGTTTGATAAACCTGTGTCGTGTCTGGTTTTATATAATTTATAATCTACTGAAAACAAAAATTGAAGGTTCAGATTGATTTTAGTTTAAAATTATGTGACGGTTAAAAGTCAAACAAACTTTGAGAAATAGCTGGCAGAGAGAACATACTACGTTAATAATTTTAAACTAAAATTAATCTGGACATTAAATTTTTATTACCACTAGATTATTAATGATATAAAACCAGATACGACACAGGTTTGTCAAAAGCATACTACGTAAATCACAGGAATGCCCGCAACTTGCCGAGATCTCGCTGCCAAAAAAGGCCTCGCACTTTACCATTGAAGTCGCGTATCTTATTCATTCCTTAATCAATGCTAAAAACCCAATTCGCGAAAATCACGGAGTGGGCGACAACTATATTTTTAGGCTTAATCTCAATATGATGAGTCATTCATAAGCTACGTTCTTAAATTCGCTAGATTGGCTCTTTTAAATCCTTTGTCGTTCTTTTATTACATATAGAGCAGAAAGAGTAAATCTGTTCGTGTTCTTTTTTAATCTCGGAGATGCTTTCGCGCTAAATCTTACTGCTTCGAGCAACAATGCCGAGCTCGGAGAGTTCATCTTAAGGAGGATAATCTCATTGGCTACAAGACAAGGATAAAATACTCCGTGGGTTGCTCTCACAGAAATTTATTTACTGTTTAGGTCTGTGGTTGCTCTGATTAACCTCACTTTTGCTGTATTTAGAATTTTCAACTTTCCTACTTACTTAAATAAATGATGGATAGATTGGAAATACAATTAGTGACCATGACCCATCCAAGTGGTGTAGAATTTAGAGTAATTTTAACAAGTTATGAGTTAAATAGGGCTCAAAAAGGTAAATAAAAGAATTGTAACATTTTTATGTGTAAAACCTCATTGTTTTGATAAGGTGCAAGGTGCAACAAATATACATAGTTAGGTTAAGTTCAAATTCAAATTCTCATATTCCCAAACAAGTCATCTAGCATCTAGTCTAGTCATCGTTCCCCGTTCTTTTATTTAATCCGCCGATTCGGAACTCGAGTACCACGTGACCCAAAATCTGCTCTCGCTCTGCTCTCATCTCGGAGCGAATTTAAGAACCTATAGTCTATTTTTAAACCAGGAGGACTCTTTCAAATTTGCCGCGCTAAATCATACACATGTGATTGGCTGCGCGCTCACCAGTTTTACACTAAGCCAAATCGTAAATTTTGACATACAAATATGTCAGTTGATTATTTCAACCAAATTTTGAAGTGTCTTCATTAATTATTTATCATCACTCATTCTCGTTTATAGAAATTTGGAAGCAAAAGGAAACAGTTCTTTATAGAACTAATTATATATTATTTATATTTATTATATCTGGAAGTTTTTCAATATGGATCTTGCGACAAATTCAAGTTTAGTGCAAGTTTCACCACTAAAGAAACGCAAGCGATTAGATTTGGGTGCTTTAACATTATCTGAAAAGCAATGTGTAATAAATATGTATAAACAGATGTTGAGTGGAAAAACAAAGGTCAAAACGTGTGAAATCGTATCTAAAATTATGAATGCAATGGGTGAGATATTAAACAATATAAGATTTGTAAGTTAACTTACCTATTTTAAACACTTTTACTTTTAGGAATTGCAAGATCAACTGTATTCCGTACGATACGGGAATATAGAAAGACTGGAAATATAGGCATGCCAAAAAAAAACTTGGAGGAAGACCAGGAATTATTACCAGATTTGATGAAACAATAAAAAACTCTATTCGACAACTAATACATAGTTTCTTCTACAAAAATGAAATGCCTACCCTAAACAAAATTCTACATGAAATAATTAGTCGCCCAGATTTGCCGAGGTTTTCTCGATCCTCATTATATAAATTCATGAAGGAAATTAATTTCAAGTAAGTTACATTTACATTGTCGTATAATGTGTTATGACTGGTATTCGTTTAATATTTACAATATGATTAACATATGATGATTTTTTTTTAATAGTTTATTATAACTGAACGTTACTGCAGTTATGATACTAATCGTGCATTTAAAAAAAATTGTGATCATGAAAATTATTCAACATTTGTACCTATATAAGTATATTTTCTTTTTGTAGATATGTAAGGCGTAACCGCAAAAGTATACTAATAGAACGTCATGATATCATTATATGGAGATGAAATTATTTAAGATCTATTAAAGAATATAGAAAGAAAAATCGATCTATTTATTATCTTGATGAGACATGGGTAAACGAGGGTCATACAAAGGAAAAAATATGGGTAGATCAGAGCGTAAAAAATCGACGACAAGCATTTATTGAGGGTGTATCTACAGGCCTAAAAAATCCATCTGGTAAAGGAAAACGCCTGATAATTGTTCATGTTGGATCTGAATTGGGTTTTGTTGATGGAGGATTGTTGGTTTTTAAAGGTACAAAAACTACAGATTACCATGAGGAAATGAACGCAAAAGTATTCGAAGAATGGTTTCAAAAGGTATTACAACTATTACCTGATACTGCTGTCATTGTAATGGACAATGCATCATACCACAGTCGCAAGATAGAAAAAATTCCAACAACATCGTCGAAAAAGAAAGATATGCAAGATTGGTTATCGTCAAAGAATATTGATTTTGATGTACATATGGTTCGTTCCGAACTTCTACAGTTAATAAACCTACACAAAGAGCGATATAATTTGTATGTAACTGATGAAATGGCAAGAAGAAATAATAAAGTTGTATTGAGGTTACCACCATATCACTGTGAATTAAACCCTATCGAGTTAATATGAGCTCAAATAAAAAATAAAGTTGCATCAGAGAATCATACCATTAAATTAAAAGAGGTCAATGAACTTTTATTGCAAGCTATCAAAGATGTTAAAAGCAGTAATTGGAAAATTTGTGTTGAGCATATCATCAAAGAGGAAGAAAAAATGTGCAAATTGGATGGAATCATGGACACTATAATTGAGCCGTTAATTATTTCTATTGGTGCTGAAAGCGATACTTCATCTGAAAGTTCGGATACAGACACAGAATTAGTTCTTCAGTGATTTCAGTGATTCAGTGATAAGTGCTAAAGTATATTTAAGGACTTATTCTAGAGGTGTTTAAGACGACTGATATATAATTAATTATTGTTGTTACTTTAACTATATATTCTGTATGTTCATAAATGTAGGGTTTATTACTTCTTAAAATATCCGTATAATGTTCGATATTACCAGTGATTAGATTTATTAAGTTTCACTTATACATTGCTTTAAGTTTATTAATAATTAATGTTATGTATAACATGTAAGGCTTGTTGTGTCTTGAGTGACAAAGTTACTTATTTAGTAATTATTTTTTATAGTGAGCACGTCATTTTGATATTATGTTAGCATTTATGTTTTTTAGGAATGTTTTCTGATATCTCTTGCAAGTTTCTTCTTGGTTCTTCTTGCAAGCAGTAATCGAACCCTGTGATAATAAATAGTTGTGTATTTAATAGGGAAATTTTGTTTTATTTTCATTTACACACTTAATTTTTTATAGGCATATAATTTAAAAATAAAACGCACTTTATATCTCAAAGCTTCCTCAGTACATGGCAAAATTGGACGTGGAGGGAAAATTATATCATTGACAAATCAATTGAAAATAATTAAATTTGTATTTTTTTAAAATATTGGTTAGTAAGTTTCGTGTACCAAATCAAATTTCACATATCTCAAACAATATTCTTTTTTGGAAATTTATTATTAAGAATGTGAGGAATCCCTGGACCCCTTTTTAGTAAGTCAATTTTGCTTATCAACGAACTTCCCTTTCTCATTGGTTCTTAAATCTTCTGTACCAAATTTAATATTTTATATAATAATTTACAGCCACTAATACGAGATAATTGTTTTCTCATAATCATGTCGTTTAGTTATAATTCATTAAGATTCATCCAGAATATAATATAATTATTTTTACGCAAATACATTCCTTATTTTGAGGGATGAGACAGCAATTATTATTTTATAATATATTTTCAGCATCCGTTATTACACTATTAGTAAATTGTTTTATTTTTCGACAACATTTTTTGTATCGATTGTTGTATAAAATATTTTTGAATATTTTTAACTATATATAGCTTGTCTGTAAAGCTGTAGTATATTAGACTGCATATATCTATACTGTAGTCGTGTAAGGTTGGTTGCTTAGAACCCCTAACATATTCTAGTGGAATTTTCTGGTAACTTTTATAGTGTAAATGGGGATTCTACATTTAGTCCTCCTGGTTTAAAAACAGACTATAGCTATAGTGAACAACAAACCGCTGTCACTGTCAGTTCGCGGGTTTCTTAAATTTATTTTGTGATTTTGTAAATTAAAAATGCGTTTAAAGTGTTGTTACTATATTTAACTAGTTTATAAACAATATAGCAATGTAATCAATTAATAAAACGGTTGACACGATACTTTAATAAAAAAAAGATTGTTACTGGAATTAACCTCTAAATTTATAGTAAATGTCAAAACACTGTCAAAGGTTTGTTGTTCACCACTTGGTTTATACACACACTAAATTTTCAGCGCCATCTCACGGTACGTGATTTTCGCGAATACAGAATTAACTGTTAAATTTTGTTGTGCTACCAACATAACAGATCTAACCAGTATTTGCGAGTATTGCAAACCTGTCATATGTGACGTGAGAATAAAAATTGTAATTACTATTATTTTCAAAACGCTTCCTACCAACTTTCTAGTCTAGCTAAGTATGTGGCAGTTGAGTTCTAAAACTGCGTTAGAGAATGTTTTAAATAAACCGAGAAATAAACATCACCAATGATTTATGGCGAATCGGTTACAGCAATCCAACATAAAAGACTATGCACAAAACTCGATATCTGATTATCAATAGATATATGTGTATAACAAACCTCGGAAGATTTGAATGTTTCTGAAGTTTGGTGGAATATATTTTTTATATGAACCAAAGGGACTTATCGAAAGTGTAAAATGAACAAGGAAAGGGGTATCGCGAAACTTTCTTTCTCGTGTGGGTCAGTATTGCATATATTTATTCACTGTACCTAAGGCTGTTTCTGCTTCATCGTTTTTAGGACAATTATCAAAACCTGTCTATATACGTTCCTATGTCTTGGTTAATGAGGTTATAAAAACTAAAAAGTAAATTTAATATACAGTGCGTTCACAATGAAAGGAATAAATTCAATATAATCTGAACCACGTGGTTGTGCCAAAAACGCTCGGACACGTCGATTTGTAATTTTGAATTGGCACATTTTGAGTTGTACGGCAAGTCAATGTCACTTCCGGTTTTTCCGGAAGTGACATCAACTTTGTTATTTTAAATGCAACACCCTGTATTTTTGTACTGATTTGTATAGACGATAAAAAGACGTTTCCAAAAATGTAGTTAACACGTTTTTATTATGAAACGTTTTTGTATTATTTACAAACTTACTGTAGCAACTGTCTTAAAAATTCCTAAATTATTAAATGTTCAATGTGTTGCATATTTTGAGTCACACGGCAAGTCAATGTCACTTCCGGTTTTTCCGGAATGTCACTTAGGTGCAACCTTTCCCAAAGATGGATTGGTAGAAGGGGACCGATTGAGTGGCCGCCGAGGTCACCTGATCTAACTCCCTTGGATTTTTTCTTATGGGGTTATTTAAAATCCAAAGTTTATGTGAACCGACCTAACAATCTTAATGACTTAAAAGAGAGAATACGCCAAGAAATCCGACTAATATCACCAGAAATGTTTCGCAATATCCAAAGAGACATAATTATTCGAATTCAAAAATGCATTCATGTAAACGGGCAACATATTGAACATTTATTAACTTAGGAATTTTTTAGACAGTTAGTGCAGTAAATTTGTAAATAATACAAAAAGTAATTATTCATAATAAAAACGTGTTTACCACATCTTTGGAAACGTCTTTTTATCGTCTATACAAATCAGTACAAAAATACTGGGTGTTACGTTTAAAATAACAAAGTTGATGTCACTTCCGGAAAAACCGGAAGTGACATTCCGGAAAAACCGGAAGTGACATTGACTTGCCGTGTCACTCAAAATATGCAACACATTGAACATTTAATAATTTAGGAATTTTTAAGACAGTTGCTACAGTAAGTTTGTAAATAATACAAAAACGTTTCATAATAAAAACGTGTTAACTACATTTTTGGAAACGTCTTTTTATCGTCTATACAAATCAGTACAAAAATACAGGGTGTTGCATTTAAAATAACAAAGTTGATGTCACTTCCGGAAAAACCGGAAGTGACATTGACTTGCCGTACAACTCAAAATGTGCCCATTCAAAATTACAAATCGTCGTCCGAGCGTTTTTGGCACAACCACGTGGTTCAGATTATATTGAATTTATTCCTCTAATACGTATGACCTGCAGTAATTTTAAATTAAATCTGTCTCAAATAAGTCAGAATCAGTCGAAGTATGGACTAGTGTACTCCCTGGCGACGCCACTGAAAATGAAAAGACTAATAGGAGATTCATCAATTTCCTTTCTTTATCTGGATAAGATGTAGGTATTTCTATTTAAATATCACTCTGGATCTGAGTAGGTAACTATTTATCGATTGCCTTTAATATAGCGTCATAGATTCACGAATTTTGTCGAACATTAATCATCAATAAATAACAAAGAAAATGAGCTATAGTATGTATAGTAAATGAGTAGTTATTAATGTTTCCATCTACTAAAATCAAGTAAACTTATTTAATTCGAGTTTCTTCGAGAATTCAATTCAATTCAAAATTAATATTTTTCATACATAAAAACTCTCGAATGTAGATAAAATGATAATAATAAATCATATTCCAAACCTAAAAACTGAATTATCTGGAAACACATCTTGAAAAAGCCAAATTAGATTTACACTTTTCACTTAATTAATAAACGAAATATTGTGATTGTAAAAGGAATCCTCAGAGTTATGGGGTTATGAGGTTAGAGGGTTTACCGTTGAAGAGCAAGATTCTAATGTCACAATGACATGAATTACCCTACTTAGAACCTCCCATTTTTTCCGTTGGATCTTCAGAGTTAAGAGGTTACATGGGATGCTGAGGTTATGAGATCATAGGGTTGTGGATGTATAATACTTAATTACAAAATACCACAACAGACTATTTTGGTGTTAAAAAACGTTACGTACTGGGGCAAAATGAAGGCCAGATTCGTAGTCAGCGACACGAAATGCAAAGGATAGGTATTAGCCCAGGGTCGATCCAGTCAAACCATGAACAAATTAGAGACAAGCTGAAATTTGGTATATAAGTTTGTATTGGGGTCCTTAAAATACCACCAAACCCCACCGGTAATCCGCCGTGCCTGTCACCCCTAAACAACCCACGAAAGGGGTGAAAATCGGACTATTTCTAGTTACATATTTGGCAATATCTTAAAAACAAAGCTATATACGAAAAAATATGAAGATAGAAAAATTAAAGTGCATAAAATTTCCTATAAAACTGCGTTTAGCAGGTATATTTTGCTTTACCAGTGGCGGAGTTATGATATTTTTAATAATTGGGTATTTTGAAAAATATTCTCCAGCCTTTACTTATTGGATTTTGACATTAAATATACATGACAATGTATATGGATATTTTGGTAAATACATTTAATACATTCTTACATCAATAAATTAGAAATAAAAAACTTACCAGTGGAGTACTATATCCTAATTTCATACATTATTTTGTATTAGCTAATAGAACTTTAACATTTTACGTGCCTATTAAATGTAATAAAACAATTATTTTAAATATCCGTGAATTTCTGTTACGAATTGAGAGGAATTATTTTTATATTAATAATATTAAGGACATATACCGCATGTCAAGGCAACTGAGTAGTTTTCCGCGTCGACATTCGCCCCTGTATGTATGCTCTCTTCGTATATTCTCGATACGACTCCATTACGCTAAACAAAATTTGTATATGCTACGCCCAGGAAGAAGTTCGAAACCAAATAAAATTACTAATACTTCAAAGTTGCAGCATAAGTTGGGACCTTTAATAAATGTTAAATAAATAAATAAATAAAGTGTAAGAATATTATTTTGTACTAAACTTCGCCCATCAATAAAGACGTTTATTATTATTATTATTATTATTATTAATATTATTGCCATGCACGCCATTTCCGGATGTGATACTACATCTGGCCTGTTTACCAGGGGAAGGTCAATACTGTGAAAAAGAAGAAGTTGGTTGACCTACTTGAAGAATTTTACAATCCAAATATATCCAAAGACAGATTGAGGACCTTTATTTCGACATTTTTTATTTCCGTATACGTCAAAAATAGAACAAGTACCGATTTGAATAACGTCAGATACATTCTCTACCAGCAGTATGTAGCAAAGCAAAGTTTAAATAAATATTTTAATCTGGCTTCACTTCCACCGATCATAAATGCAGCTCAGTACCATGGATATAGGACATTTCATCCAGCAACTCTACATACATATTTTATTTACATGTATGATTAACTTTTAGGGTCAAGCATGGTTGAATAATAGCTTACCACTCCAGGACTGGGGATGGATTTCTAGTGATTCCGGAATCTCTTCAGTCCAGATGGATCAAGATATAGACCCCAAAGGGTTCCTTAAACAAATTTTTTGCAACTGTTCATCAGGTGGTTGCAAAAGTGCATGCTCATGTCGTAACCTGTTTTAATAGGCCAGTTGAGGATTTACAGGCGGAAGTCGACATCTCAACATGCAGATAAAATATATTGGATAATAATTACCTAATTAAAAACATACATTACATTCATTTACTTAAACATAACCTGTTAAGTATTTTAGTTTATTTAAGAAAAAGCTACTGTGCTACTTACTACATAAAAAAACTCATATTTTATGTATTATTATAGTTTTAATATGTTTTGGTGTAAAAGACGTAAAATATATTAATGTAACGTAATTATTTTGAGGGAAATGTGTATTTTGTTAAAATATACTGGAATTTACAACACGATAACTTCACCACTGGTAAAGCAAAATATATCTGCTAAACGTAACTTTATAGGAAATTGTATGCTCTTTAATTTTTCTATCTTCATATTTTTTCGTATATAGCTTTGTTTTTAAGATATTGCCAAAAAACTAAAAAAAGTCCAATATTCACCCCTTTCGGGGGTTGTTTAGGGGTGACGGCACGGCAGATTACCGGTGGGGTTTGGTGGTAATTTAATGACCCCAATACAAATTTATATAACCTAATTTCAGCTTGTCTCTAATTTGTTCATTGTTTCCTATATAAAGTTTCAGATCGACCCTGGGCTATGCGGTATTATGTCCTAAATATTATTAATATAAAAATAATTTCTCTCAATTTCTTCTATTCTATTCTATTCTATTCTATTCTATTCTATTAGCTAATACAAAATAATGTATGAAATTAGAAATATAGTACCTACTCCACTGGTATGCTTTTTATTTCTAATTTATTGACGTAAGGATGTATTAAATGTATTTACCAAAATGCCCATATATATGGTTATGTATATTTAATGTCAAAATCCAATAAGTAATGGCTAGGGAGTATTTTTACAAAATACCCAGTTATTAAAAATATCATAACTCCGCCACTGGTAAAGCAAAATATATCTGCTAAACGTAATTTTATAGGACATTTTATACTCTTTAATTTTTCTATCGTCATATTTTTTCGCATATAGCTTTGTTTTTAAGATATCGCCAAAAAATTAAAAAAAGTCCGATTTTCACCCCTTTTGGGGGTTGTTTAGGGGTGACAGGCACGGCGGATTACCGGTGGGGTTTGGTGGCATTCTAAGGACCCCAATACAAACTTATATACCAAATTTCAGCTTGTCTCTAATTTGTTCAAGGTTGCCTATATAAATCTTCAGATCGACCCTGGGCATATGGCCGGTACCCTGTTATGACAACTTTTGATGAAATTACCACAAAATTTTAGTAAATTCAATTTAGTTGAAACGTACTATAATATAATTTTCACATTATAACAAACAGAAGTATTCTGTTGATACTTTTTATTATAAAGTAAGCCGCTTTATTTATACATAGTGTGTGCATAATTAATATCATTCATTAAGGAGTTTTGTTTTGCATATCACCTTTAGGTTTATGTTAATTGAGTACTTTTGTAAATATTAAATTTATTTGCGATCTTTCAGGAATTGGGAAAAAATGGATTGTAGCATTTAAAGTTATATCCATAGAAATTATTGTGTAAGCAAAGTAGCACCTAATTTTTTTGTTGTGTTTAACATAATACTACAAATTATTGTATTATATTAGTATAACTGCTTTAAAGTGCGTCCAAATTAAACACATATTACATACATGGAACAAATTCTAACTGATTATAGGAAAGAGTGTCTAAGCCTTCTTTAAGAACTTCCAATTTTGCTTCTTCATTTGACACACCCTGTTGGTCAATACAGTTGACATTAATCCTCCGTTTTATTTCTCCCTCCGAATGATGGTCTTTATTGGTCGTTTACTGCCACTTCTCTTAAATTTCCGTAAATCGTAAATGTTCTAATACACGATATATTTTCTATACATCTGTGGGAAGCTAGATTGTTTTTATTGTGTGTTTGTGTCAACAATTTATTGTGTTGTATTATGTCGATAAAAAGAATGTGTAACTGTGATATTTATGTCTAAATGGATACAAGCAGATGACAAATATGTTCGTTATGTTTTGTTTTATACATTTAAATTGTTTTTAGACAGATTTAAACAGAAAAATCAAATTTTGGTATATAAAAACTAAATAATGACAGTTTAGATCTAATTTGTGAGAAATATGATTTCCCTAAACTGCCAACATTAGGGAAACAACTAAAATTTCGAATAAAAATGCCAATATCTTAGAAGCTTATTTTTTTATCATTTGATTGATATGTATAGTAAAACAAGGCTTGCAATCAAATACTACATCCAGATCATTAAATTCATAACAACATTTCCTTGAAATATTTTTGATACAATTAAATTATGTGGAGTTTGACTGTAAGTAAATATTTATTATAAATATTATTAAGTTGTTGGGTACACTACATAAAAATGTTAACTTTGAAATCATCTGCAAAAATTACTTATAGTTGGTGACAGTTAATTACTGACGTTATATTATTAATAAAAATCAAGAACAGCCAGAGTCTCGAGTTACACCTTTGTGAAGCACTTGATGTTGATATACAATTTCGTGACCTGTGATTACCGTATTCTACAAATGATTCTCTAGAAAATTATTAGGATTTTAACTTGATGGTATTAATCAAACAGAGATGATATACATCCATGTTAATTATAGGCAAAACATCCTTCCTAATACTAGATCGAAAAGATTATGTCCAAAGGTATCCTATTTTCGTTTAATATTGTATTATATTGCATCATAAATAAAAAAAAAACATTCATTTACCAACTACGCTAAATTTTACATGAATCATCATTAAACTAGCTGATATTAAAATTACCACAAATTAATGATTTACAATATATTACAAGTTTTTAACAATTCTTCAAATGGCTTCAGATATGCTTCATATTCAAAGACGATGGAGGAATATAGACCAAAAATACTAAGTAGTAAAACATTACGCTTAATGGTTACCTTACCTCCAAAGATGTTTATAGAAAAAAAATTCACAGTCCTTCGCAAAGATGCAACCGGGGGAGACATTGGAAATGACGAAGTAGAACGCAAATCTTGTGATATTTCGGATGTGATAAAAATGAAAATTTGTTGCAAAGTAGTAAATAGTTATTTCATTAACACAAAACATTTTCAAAAATTAAAATCTTATTATCAGTAGTTTTATTTAGAAATTAAAATAAAAAGTTATTTTTTTTTATTAACAAAAACATTCTCATAACTCATAATGAAAACTAAAATGGTATTATACAAATGTTTTTCACTAACAAACATTTTTAGTGTTAAAACTAAAATAATTTAAAATAATTTCGTGAAGATGAAAAGTGATTCCTAACAATTACAAATACCGATATCGATTAATCGCAAACTATTAAACGCAGCTAATAGTACAGGAAAAGTGTCCAAACTGAACAAGAACGTAGTGAATTCGTTGAAACTTGACATATGCGCGTTTAAAAATACATACCGATGTTTCAAGAAACTTAAGAGTCCCGAACCGTAAGGGGTGTGTCGGGGCTGCCTACTTGAAAAATCGTGGGAAGAACTAGGTTTTCACATGCATAATAAAAATTGGCAATTGAACCATGAGAAATTTTCAAAAAATAAGAATATTTTCATTTATAGAGAAATATTAACTTTTGACTTTTTTATTAATTTTTTTTTACCAATTTCACGTTTGTTTCCTTCATTTTTTGCTTGTTTATCTGTGAATGTATTCTGCAAAATGAAAAAGTACATAATCATTGTACAAGTGAGGATTATCGAGTTGTTTAAAATTTTATATATATATTGAATACACCACATATAGGTAATTAATTACGACCCCCTTTATCCCAGAAGGCTGAGCCTTGTGCGGGAGGAGGCTACACATTTAAAGACAAGGGACACACATCCAATATCCGTGTATAATGGAAAAATCCCTCTCACAGTATTTTCCATTGCCACGACCGGGATTCGAACCCGGGACTTTTGGGTGAGAGGCAGGTACTCTACCATCTCGACCATCAGTCATATAATGAAACACACTTTGTATCTAAAGATGATCGGAATCGATAGCATATAAATAAATAATTTTATCCATGTATGAATTTAGACATCGTACTCCCTGACAATTTCCGTTAATTTGTAAGCATCTTGCTTTTCTGTTGCGGTTGCAGGAGATACGCTGCAATATTGATTCTGCTGTTGGCACAAAAAGTGTTGTCACAGGTTGTAAGGAGCCGTTAATTTTCTTCTATCCCCACTGTTGTGGATTTTTTTCATTGCCAGCCATTTCTGAATTTTGTTGAATGCTCGTAATGAATATTAAGCGACTGCCTCTGAAGTTGGTGGTAATATTTCCAACTTTGATTTTTGTTCGTGCAGCGATTTTTTGAATTGATTAAATCTGTATGAGTTGAGTGAGACATTTTTGTGATTTTCCTTGCACCGTATACAAGTAGGAAAAGAGTTTCACCAGCCTGTTTTACTTGTGAGGGGATTGAATTCTTGCCATTGAAAGTTCTTACTACATTAACCAACTGCATTTCTTTCTAAAGAAGTTTGATGACTTTTAATTTTTCTTTCTGAAATATTCTAGACGTGGTATCATAACCAATGAAGGCATATATGAGTCAGTAAAATTGTATTTTTCTACTACCGTCTATATAAATGAACTTTGTAACCCTAGCAACACGCGCGATAATGAAAGTAAACATTCGAGTTACCTGGTTGCTAAGGCGTTGCTATCTACGAAAGTAAAACTTATACGGCCAGGACAGAAAAGTAAAAAAACAAATTTTAAACGAAATTAATTCGTTCTATTTGAACAAATTAAACAATTTTGTATTAATAAAGAAAGGTCTTTTTAGGAAGTACGCCAACATTTTTGTCGGCACGTAGTACCCAACGTAGTACCACCTACTCCATTTTAAAAACGCTTCATAAGTTTGCATATACCTTGCTTTGGATTTCTTGGGGTAAAACAAGGCACAAGCAATATTCCCATTTATATCGCCACAAAATATTATTTGTTTATTTTAGTTCATCAGAAATTAAAATGTGTAATATTTGGTTGCCATGGAAACAATTTTCACAGGCAGCATCTATAAAATTTATTAAAAACGTCAATTAATTTCATTTCATAGTTTTAAATTAGTAAATCACATAATTTTTTTCGGTATAGTAGAAAAAATATAATACATTTCACTGTGCGAAAGCCCTTTTAAGTATTCGGTGTTTTTTTAAAGGTCTCGGCTTCGCCTCGACCATTCAAAAATCACCTCACGCCTTAAAGTAACCTTTCGCATCTAGTAATGTAAATAACTATTTTTATAAGTTCTTGTCATTTCTGTATTTCTGACGAAGAAAAAATTTTCCATATAATTTTTCTTGTTCCTGGCCTTATGAAAAATATATCTTTTTCTTCTGGAGTTAAAGCGATTAATAGAACAAGGAGATCATATCTTTTTCTTCTGGAGTTAAAGCGATCAATAGAACAAGGAGATCAACGTCCTCATCAACTAAGTACAAATATTCGTCTATTGTTTAATATTTCAATTGCTATTTTAACAATAGGTGAATCTACATCATCTACAGCTTGTTTTACAAAGAATCCATTATTTTAAAGAATTTTTGGCAACATTGAAATTAATCGGATTTCGTTTATATCATTTGACAAAAACTTTTCTTGAGGGAGGGCTACGATTACTGAATTTTGCCTAAATTTGGTTTTCACGTAGTTAACATACGTTGTACAAATGTGGATGCAATAAAAATCCGCCTTCAAATTACATAAATAATAAGTATAGAGTTACAAAGATTTCGCAATTTTCTTTCTTATTTGATTAATTTCGGTACATTTTGCATGTACTGTAACCGTGTGATATACCATTGGATCAGGCATTGAGAGAGGAGTTGAACATATATTTTATTTTGCTTCAAATCACCGCTATCTTTGTAAATTGCGAAAAACGACAAAATTTTAAGTTAAATATGGTTTTCGGCTATACATATTTCGACGGTACAAAAGGAAATAAGCTCTTTGACGTGCTTCTCGATGTTAAGTTGTCTTGGAGATTGTTGGGCGTGACTTTTCTAACGCAGCGATAAATTTTTTTGTTTGCTTTTGCCTAATCTACCTCATGTTAAAGTAATGGCACTCAAACCTAGTCTAACACTCGGTAATACGTACAAATCAGATATCGGCAACCTGCCAGAGCAACCCCGATCCTAAATCCACCCCTATGATTTGTCAAATTGCAAGTCATTGACAAAATTGAAAAAATTTCAAAAACACGAAAACTTCAAATACTATTTCCAAACGAATTTCCGAGAGACTGCTTTGGTAAGAAATCCAAGGTAGAGGGTCGAACTTAGAACTACATCGTGAATTGCACGGTCACGCTCTGATTTTAGGCTCAATAGGAGTGAACGAAAAAGTGTAATTTTGACGTCTATCGTTCTGAAACCGCTGAAATCTCACGCGTTACGTCATTTTGCCATGAAACTGATTTTCGACCCCCTACTAGGAAACTAAAAACATTTGTTTAATCCTGCTCTTGAATCATGCAGTTTCTTACTTGGATACAATACTCGATACAATTAAATGTCATAGTGAAGGAAAGGCACTATCGAGAAACAGAAATTTGTTTCGGGGTCCTGAAGTCGTCCCGAGTCCGAAACTGTAATCGGTTCCGTCCTAGGACCGATATTAAGAAATCATTAAATTTCGCTGGATCGACTATAAGGTGTAATCTATCGGACGCACTATGAATTTTTTGGCGAAAATATGAATATCTTTTCCCTACTGATATCGCCATAGAAAGTCCATATTTAGCAATACATAATAAATCATAGTACTGGGTAGATACAGCGTTAAAAAAATGTTTAATTTATGGTAATAATAATGAAAGGAACATACGATGAGTAAATTGTGCGTACTGGCTAGTTTAAAGGACTCAGTAATTTTTATTATATTTATTAGATGCCTTTATTCTTTCGTCTAGTTTATTCTTTACTAACTGTTACTGATTCACTTGCCTAGGAGGTTTTTCATAAGATACGGAAATACCACTAAATTGATCCTCAGTCTCCAAGGTTAAATTGATTGGTCTGATTTTATTTGGAATGTTTCGGTTTAAACCAATAGGCTTGATATTATGTGTACTATTAAATATAATATTGGAAAACTGAATGAGCTAAGTATTTTAGATTTTTCGTAGTTTATTAGTTCAGTTGTACTTCTGATTTTCAGGAACTTTAAATACTATTAGGTTATATTTACGTTTTTGTCCTGAATTATTCATCAAATGTTATCTCTTGGGAAATAATCTACGATTTTATATTCCTAAAGTTATTAGTCAAACTGCAGTTGCCCATGGACGCTTGTAGTAAATTTATATCGAATGTCGACAGTGTAGCTTTTAAATTTTTTTCCCTCAGAATCTTCGTGCATAGTATGCATTACTGTTTTACTATCTTCTAGTTCACCCATAAAGTGACTTCATGAGTTGCAAATAATTGGCGGGTAGCCTGACAAGTCATCGCAAGATAGGTGATAATCCAGGTTTCATCTAAATGTAAGGTAAGGTAACTTAGAGCCAGTAAAATTTATATAATCCTTCTGGAAACTCTTTAGCTGAAAAACCTTATTTCATGAAATGTTTGATGATTTTAAAACAATACCTATATGTTCAGTTCAAATATATGCAACAAGCTATTATTTATTTAATATTTTTACCCGTACGTAGGTACCTACATAAAAGAGAAATTAACATAACCTGGAAGGATTACGTCTAATGCATAAGCTCTAATATTCTGACAACCACCACATATACTGTAATGTATAATATGATAATAGTATATCATTACATAACTTCACAATTTACTTGCCCTTCAGTTATTACTAGACTTACACACCACTTCACAATTGTTGCATTTTCTTCTGTACAAGTGTTTTACATGAAATATTGTGAAACCACTACTGTGAGAATTAAATCACTTCGTTGACTTTGACTGCAATTATCAAATGGAATGTGATTATAGAGAGTACAATAGACAATATGGCACTAATCATCTTAATTGCGGCATCCTGAACTCGTGTAGACAGTAGAAACAGCTTTCAAACTATTTCAATCGTTATTGTAATGTAAACTTTATCATTCAGTGCTATTATTCGAATACACCACGAAAATTTTAAAGATATAATATTCTAAATAATTTAGACCCCAAAGCACCTACAACTAATAATTTGAACCGCACTTGCATAAAATTTTACTTTAATAATGCACACATTTACAGGGGTTTTCACGGTTAATTATCACTACTAGTACTAGTATATACATAGTGTTGTAACTTATACTGACAGCTATATAGTCGTATGGACTACATTCTAATAGTGCATCATGTTAGTTTACAGCAAACTTTGACTGACAGTTCCATGTGAAACAACATTACAAAATATACCCAATAACTAATACACGAGAAATTCAGATACAATTTTTTAGGGTAGGTACATTACCATGTATGAGCTAAAATTTTTATAAGATATAGACGTTGGAAAATGCTTCTTAAAGAATCCACAGCCAATTAGAAGTCATTAAGAAGTAAGTTATTCTTAAATACTTCAACTACCTTAAGACTTAATAAATATATAAACAATATTTTTATATTTAAACACACCACAGAAATGAGATAACCTCCAAATCCTAAGCCAAAGGCTTTCCGGATGGCGACAGTGGGAAATTTTTCCGTCCGTGCAGGGATAATCGCATTAATGGTCAAAAGTAAAAATGAGAATCGACTTTTTCAGTAATAGAACTACAGCTCTTGACGATTATTTAAAAAAAAATTACTGCAATCAATTGTCAAATGAGCCGCGTCTCGATTTTTGTCCAAAAAAGGCATACATTTCCCACTGTAAGGCGGTTATACATTAGAAAAACGCAGGCATACCCATCGGCATTGCCAGTCCGGTGCGAATACCGGTGCGTGGTCTCGAATAGTCAAGGCAGTGTGACCAGAGCCATCCATGTCTATCAATCATGCTCTAGCCCGTTGTGCTACCGAGTCGGTACCGACTTAGATGAAATTTAGTAAAAAGTATGATTATATGCCACCAATGACTCCTACCGTTAGACATTGGAATTGATCAAAATCTTGGGTGTGATCTTTTCAAATCCATGTTTGACTTGACTTGAGGAAGTTGACTAATTTATAATATCCGATTTCCAATCGAAAGAGTTTAAATAATGTCTTTTAGGAACATACTTCTATCCATTTCTAGCAATAGGTAACATAGATGTCAAAATACGAAAAACTTGGAGAAAAGTTCATGCTGAAATTTCGTAATGCTGCATTAAATGGGAATGATATCAAGACTGATTGAGAACCTGATCAATTGTAAACAAAAATATTCATAATTATTATTATGATAGAAAAACCAACCAGAAGTGGCTTATCGATAATTTTCAGTGCATGTTTGTCACCCATAATCGCTCACAAGAAAATTTCTATATCACGAACGACTTGGCTGATTCTATTCAAGTAAGTGCTAATGACAGCTAATAGAATGCCTCGAGATAACTGTATGATTATGATTATCACATAAATTCCCAACGATAATTAATCACATTTGACTTTACAAAAATTGTAATCAAATTTTCAATATGTATTTTGATTTTACTCCTTTGTCGATAGTTTAATATTATTAAAAAAATATTAAGATATACTTTTCAACTTTCAAGGTCAGGGCTTGTTGATTGCTTATTTCCGTTATTAACTTTTGAGAGGAACATAATATAAAGCTACCTTGGTTGGACAATAATTAATTGTACATAGCTTATTTACAAAAATAATATAATCGACGCTCTAACTTGAACCGAAGAATTTATTCCAACTTTTACATTAAAATTTCTAATAAGTACATTATAAAATATCTACATCTTGTTTTCTCTTTTTTTTTACTTGTTTTACTAATCAAAACATCACTCTAAAAATTAGGTTTAAGTATACTTGATTTTACACGAGTTTGGATATTACATTGACCTTTTGTAATTGATTCCTAAATATGATTTCACGACACTATCAAACGGTACCTATCAATGATGAATTATTATTTCTTACGAAAAAATCTGTTGTATGGTTCACCGTTTCATCATATATAAGGTAGGTAGTTGTAAATTTAGGTGGTAGAAGAGTGTGAAAAGTCCTCGTTGTCAGTAAATCTTCATCTCTTCCCAAATATTTAAAATTTGATGGTGGTAGAAGCATTGAGTAAATAAATAATATAAAGAGGCGCAACCGTCAAGGGTCCGAGATTTTAGTATTGTATTTTTTTGCCAATAGCTTCAGGATTGTTTATAAATGACTTTATTTAGGCTTTATTCAAGCATAATAACAAAAACCTATCCAATTTGATATACTCACATTGATGTTTCATCTCTAAACATACAATTATTAAGTTTATTGAATCTTCTCTAATGCATGATAAAAATTGAATTAAAAATTACAAAATTCAAAACGTCTAAAATTAAATTATGGCAAAAAATTATTTTTAACTCACCACAAATTCATTCATTATGGTCACCATCAAATTGGATAGGTTTTTGTTATTATGCTTGAATAAAGCCTAAATAAAGTCATTTATAAACAATGCATATGAAGCAAAGAAAGAGAATTGTAAAAAAAATAGCTTCAGGATTGTTATCAATTTTTAGTGTTACAGGAAGGTATTTGTAATTCGGTTGCATAGCACTAAATATTGTAGATAATTCTGTAGTTATTGGCAAAAAAAAACACCAAAATCTCGGCATCTTGACGGTTGCGCCTCTTTATATTATTTATTTACTCAATGGTAGAAGTTAATTACATGTTTTTAAATGACCCTGTGGTTTAAACTTCAGTCAAGTGCATTTATCTGTTCTTAGACTATTTTGAACATTTGTTTTTTTTATACGTTAAAACTATGAAGTAAATATGTATGTCTATTGTGTATTAACTACCTTCCAAGTTAGCAATGTAATTTTGTATAATTTTAATTTAGATTTTGACTTCTATCATATAATACGATTGTATATCAATTAACGATAATTTAAATTTTACAGTTTGTATTCTATTTACGTATTTAATGATCTGTCAATTAATTCTTATTTATGCGCCAATGTCTACATATTATATATTTAGAAAGGGAATTACACATTATTTGTTCTAGTAGTATGTTTATAGTAAGATAAGAACACAGCGGCAAATTGAATTACAGTACAAACCCAATTCAGTAGACAACGTTGTTTCCCCTTGTTAGGGGAATTTCCTATATCCGTATCCTGTTTTATTTGGTTTAGTAAGAAATGAAATGTTACGAGTTGAGAGAATATCCAAATTAAAGAAGATTTCAGGGGTATTATATTAATTTAAAAGACAGAAAGCCAGTGTTTATCCTTGAATATGATACAATTTAAAATAAAATGAAATGGATATTATAAAATATACCTACCTATACCTACTTTGAAACTTGCTTCATTTTCATCGTTGAGTTATTTTCACATTAAATTTTCTTGTTGTATACCAATTGTAATCATAGACTGTATGTATACAGAGTGTCGTACCTCATTTTCAAGATATAAGAAATTTGTGTGCAATTTCCATTGCCGTCACAATACAGGTTTTTCTACTACGTTTCATGAGACACGTTCACTATAATAGGATTAAAACTACAAGATTTTACTTTCATGTGGAATTATTATTTTTATTATTATAGTTTCTTAAAATATATTATACTTCATAACTATGAACTACAGTTACGTATTAATTAATCTGAAGATCAAACAGAAATATATAAAAATATAGCAACTGAATACATAATATCTGATTAAAATTAAATGATAAAAGCTTCGAAACCCAGTTATTCTTTATTAAGTAAAGTATTTTTTTGTCCCTTACAAAAATGGTTACATTGACTACATTATAGGTTGAACTGAACTCGCTTTACTTTTATAGAGCATAAATGACAATTATTAAAAATCTAGCGTTTTCGAAATTGAATTTAAGGGGATTTGAGGTACAGCATTGTAAAAAAGCTCATATCAAGATTCTCTTAGAATTTTGATATCTTTAAATCTACAATGGATACTCAAATAATCAATTTAAGTATATCCTGTATCTTCTATAAAATGGTCTATTTTTATTTTAAATATACATACATACTATACTGCTCCCAATTTGAAGTGGGACACTCGAAAAATGATCACAGTTCAAAATGCCGTAAAATCCTTAATACTTTACAGATTTCGACGGAACAGGCACTATTTTAAAAAACAATTCTTTGACATTCATTATAAGCAAACCAACAGGCCAAAATATTCAATGCAAATACTCTACAGAGTGTTCAATACATCCATGTCATTTTGTAAAAGTTTGACATTGTGTACGGACTTAATAGGACATACCGTATATTCTGTTTTAATGATATCTTGTAGCCTAGAATGTCATGATAAAATCGTTTTTTGGTTTTTGTTTTTATCTCTACTAGTTTTGAAGATATTAATTTTTTCTCAATTAAGTCATATTTTCCATAAAAATTGGATTAGCTTCTTGTTTTCAGTAGTTGGCTTTGAAATTAAAAATAAAATCTGCGTCAGTTTGACATTTCAAATAAATGCACAAGTAAAACAAACCCCCAGGTAAAAATGGTTCGTTTAAATGAAGCTCATTTAAATTTAAAGGCCTCACAGAGCTCGAATAATTAATGATTTTATTCACAGAGAACACATTAATCGAATGTACTGGCCTGATCTATCTCCAGATCTGAATCCCATTGAACATATTTGGGACGCGCTACAGATACGAATTTCAAGTCGTCGTAATCGTCCACAAAATCTAAATCTAAAATGCTTTTGTTGAAGAATGGACACGAATACCTGTTGAAATTGTAAACAGTAAAATACGAAGTATACATCAACGATGTGAAGAGGTTGTGAGGTCAAGAGGAGGCCCTACACATTATTAGGTTTAGCTGACTTATGTAATGGTCTTTTACTGATGTTATATTTTATTTTTGTTTATTTATTTTAGTTCAGTTTATTAGTGCAAGATTAAAAAAGAAAAAAATCATATAAAAATATATCTTCTTTTTATTTAATATCTTCGAAACTAGTGGAGATAAAAACAAAAACCAAAAAACAATTTTATCACGACACTCCAGGCTACAAGATATCATTTAAACAAAATATACAGTATGTCCCATTAAGTCCGTACACAATGTCAAACTTTCACAAAATGACATGGATGCATTGAACACTCTGTAGAGTATTTGCATTGAATGTTTTGGACCGTTGGTTTGCTTATAATGAAAGTCAAAGAATTGTTTTTTAAAATAATGCCTGTTCCGTTGAAATCTGTAAAGTTTTAAGGATTTTACGGCATTTTGAATTGTGATCATTTTTCGAGTGTCCCACTTCAAATTGGGAGCAGTATACTATTTTTGTGACAGTTTGTACTTTATCAAAACGAAAGAAATTCTTTAAAAAATTAAATCAAATTACTTCGAGGAAAGAAGAAACCTGAAATATTTAAAAAAATTAATTTTCCCCTACATATTTTTCTCGTGGTATATTTTGTAAAGAAACGCAAATTTCAGCTTTTAATATACACATATTACAATATACTTTTGTTACTTCCCAAATTCACTCTTTATATAGCTAAATTACAACAAAATTGATTTACAAATACAAATTTTCTCAATTACGCCCATCTAAATTTTCATTGCCTCCATATTATTTATTAACTATTTTTGCATAATTTTGAACTTGACAGAACTATGCATGTATCAAATTGTATGAATATATTGAAGCACGGTCAAGATAACATGTACAGTAGGTAAATTAAATTTAATGAAGTGTCATTACATTAAATAGACAAACATTTTATTTATTTTTTAATCGTTATAAATTTTTGGGGAAAAACAAATCTTAGTGTACCAATTTATAATGGTGTAAATATACAGGGTGAGTCAGCGGTGCGAAAAAGTCCAATATTATCTTTATTGTCTTGAATACAAACATAAGAAGGAAGTTGTAGGAGACCAAATTGGCTATATTTTAAAATTCTGAAATATACGGGGTGATTATTGAAAGGAATTTTTTTAAAAGGAACACCCTATATATTTTTGAAAAATTGAATTCTTTATGAAATACTCTATATTACAATATAAGGATATCATAGTCTAAAACTTATAGTTCTCGAGATATTTAAGAAAATTAAGAAAAAAATTAATTTGTCAGAATTTTTTAAATTATTGTTATTTTGTCACTGTGTTAAATTGAACAAGAATCCCTCTCATTTCGGGTTAAGAAAAGGTTTATTTTAACTACTAGTTTAGACAAGAATTGATTTATTTGTTACAGGGTGTTCCGAACATGTTGGCATTTTCATAAAATTTCGAGCTTATTATCTCGCTTATTTCAAATGGAACACCCTGTATTTTTTTACGGAATCTTATAGGCCTATTTATTCCCTACATCTTTTGTTAAATATGCCCTATACCTATCCGAAAGGGTTTAGGAGATATTGGCAGAAATTTAGATTTTTTACATTATTTGGAACGGTTTTATACCTTTTAATCGCATTAGGCTTTAAAAATATATAGGGTGTTCCATTTAAAAGAATTGACACGTATAGCGCCCCGCTTTCATGAATCACTAATGAACTAATTTTAAAATGTAGCCATTTTGGTCTCCTACAAATTCTATAAAAAATTTTTGTTTTTGTTATCGATAATAAAGGAAATATTGGACTTTATCGCATCGTTGACTCACCCTGTAAAGTGTACATATGAATTCATTACTATATTCTAAATTTGGATTAACTGCTCTTAAAATGTTTTCTACGTTTTTTTATATACTCTGTAGTCTGTACATACAGATTAAAGTTATTTGCAGTCATGCTCTTGCTTTAAGCATTAGTTTAATATAATTTAATTTAATAAAGTAATTATGTTAACAAAGTTTTAAAAGAACCACAATTTGTAATGCAACTGTAAATAGACCATATTGTCTGCTTATCACCTAGACATAATTGATTTTCACGCCACCTAATTCTTGTCTAGGGAGGAAAAAAATATTGTGGTTAAGCGAATGGTCAAATAGAACTAAATATCTCTAAATTTTTTACATCATAATTAAAAATAGTCATTGAAATTAATAAATTTTACTTTCTATTCTTTTCATAATAACTCGAACGTGACAATGAATAGAATTTAAGGTTTGACAATATATTCAATTGTCCATTTTTTTCCCATAAAATGAAAAGGGAGAAACAAAAATTTATTGTTGAATATTAATATATTTAAATAAATTTAAAAAATGTCGATTACAGGAATGCAAGAAGATTCAAATATGCATCATCAGTTGAAATGATATACTATTAGAAAATGAATAAATTATAAAATAATATTCCAAGGAGGAACAAAAATTAGAAAAACACAACAGTAAGAATAACTAAAATAAAAAAACACCATTCACGTATTTTTAAGAATATGAGACTTTTCGGATGAAAAAATTATAATGATTAAATACACATTTGGAATTTGACACATGTGATAAACTTTTATAAGACGATTTAAATCCAATTTGAAACATTCTTACATGCCACCAATATGGTTGGCAAATGCATGTCGAATATTGGTGTTTTGATGATTTGGTGTCAAATAGAAACCACTTCAAAGTGTATGTCCAACCATCAGTATATGAAAAACGTCTGTGGGAGAACATAAGGAACTTTTTTGTACCCAAAAGATCCTTCACAATAAAAATAAATTAATCTGCTTCCACATGAAGTTTTTGTGAGTAAAGTATGTTAAGTCTAGAAAGATTCTTGAAGAGTAAGTGCTTCACAATATTGAGAAATCGAATTGGATGAAGTGGTACAAAATCATAGAACTAATTAAATAAAATTTTACATAATTTACTACGTGTGATATGGCATGCAACAAACAATCTACCTAATAGTATCATGTTCTCCTTTATCCAGTGCGACTTATCAGTTATATAAATTTGGCACTTGTGAAAGTATTGTAGGATATGCGGTTAACTGTTACATAAAAATTATATAAAATTTCACCTAAAAATATGTAAATCTATTTCAAGGTTGCTTTATTAATTTAAACTTTCCTTGGCTCTTGGAAGTTATTTAAAGAATGATTTGCATATTTTTTTACTTTGAGAACAAATTAGATACCAGAAAATTTATATTTGAAAACATATTTGCAACTGATAAGAGTAATAATATGTACAGGGTGTCAACTCTTTTGCCCCCCCCCCTCTACTTCCTTATTTGTGGAGATATTTTAAAATTTTAAAATGTAGCCTTATCAGACATTTACCGAATTTTTCAAATATAATATTCAATATTACCTAGCGCCAATACATACAGGGTGGTGAAAAAAAAGTTGATTTTTTTAAATGGAATACCCTATATATTTCTTGACAGGTTTGTAGTACTCTTTGAGCTGATTTCAAAAATGTATAACTCCCTTGAGTTTAGATCAAAATCGGTCGAGATATTCAAGGATAAACATGAGAAATATTTGTTTTCACACTTTCGAGGTGGCTTGGCATTCTGACTTACTTGTTGACTTTTAGCTGTCAAAATAACATTATTTTGACAGCTAAATTAGCAATAAATATCAAATACTTAAAAATCTCTCTAAGATCAAACATGTATTTCATTAACAAAGAAAAGATTTAAAAAAAATAAAACAATAACAATTAACAGAAAAATAAACTTCACATAATTTAACAAAATACAAAACAAAAACCACCAAGATTTACTCGAAATTTATTATACACATTTTTAAAAGTATGTTTTGCAGGGACCCGAAGTATGGGGAGTCATCTAACAAATTCCCTATATGCTGCAGCTTGATTTTTATTACACAAAAGATAAATTTCGACCATTGCACATCTTTCCTCTACAGAATATCCCATTTTGCCCGTTAATTATATACAAGTTAAATACAACAAAACGTTATACATATATAAAATATGAACAATGTAAAAATTACATTCACAATAACATTCACAGTCAATTATTTTGACAGCTAAAAATCAACAATTAAGTCAGAATGCCAAGCCACCTCGAAAGTGTGAAAACAAATATTTCTCATGTTTATCCTTGAAAATCTCGACCGATTTTGATCTAAACTCAAGGGAGTTATACATTTTTGAAATCAGCTCAAAGAGTACTACAAACCTGTCGAGAAATACAGGGTATTCCATTTAAAAAAATCTACTTTTTTTTCACCACCCTGATGTATTGGCGCTAGGTAATTTTGATTATTATATTTGAAAAATTCGGAAAATGTCTGATAAGGCTACATTTTAAAATTTTAAAATATCTTCACAAATAAGGAAATAGAAGGGGAGGCAAAATTAGAGTTGACACCCTGTACAGGGTGTCCCAAAGTTGATGTCTCGGGACTATATCTAGAGAATGAAAAAAGTTATCACAAAACCGTTTACGTGGTTTAATTTGGGGTGCACTAAGGTACATTTTACGCTATAAATTTTTTTTCTTAGAAATCTAGAAAATGGCGAAACTGACGTCATCAGAACTTTTTCCCCAGGAACATACACTTTTTTTGTACTATCTGGAAAGTGCTGTATTTTCTAAACATTTTCTATTAAAAAAGTTTTTTCGTATCTCTTATATTTAAAAATATACAGGGCAAAATATTTGGAAAATACCCTCAATTGCATACGAGTTAGCCATGATGTAATCGAGTGGCCTATGGAAAACAACGAACAAAATCTATTTATATATGTTTTATCAAAGATTTGTAACAGTATATTTTAATAAAAAAAAAATATTTTAAAACAATAACAAAATTCTAAATCGTTTTTTTTGTGGCGTTAGGAAAATTTTTCAAACAAATAATACTTTAAGATCGATCTTGACAAAAACAAAACCATTAAATCCTGAACAAAATTAAAAAAAGCTGTATTTACAGTATTCCGTGTGAGTGTAATAAACATTATGTGGGTGAATCATCTAGACCACTTAATGTAAGTTTGGGCGAACACAAAAGTTACATTAGAAAAGGTAAAATAGATTACCGAGGATAGTGCAGCGGGCTAGATCGCCCTTGAGTGGCACAAGGCGACTAGTTACTGCCTATCTCTCCTGGGTTCGAGTCCCAGCTCCGGCAGATGGCAATGTCGGAGGGAATGGGTGTATGTGGTGTGTCCTGGTTAAGTGTCAGAATAGCTCTAAGCTAAACTTCGCCAGGACGTTAATATAAATAAGACGATTCAAAAAAAAAAAAAAAAATCTAAAATTTTTGAACATGCTTGGGAAAACGATCACAGGATAAAATGGGATTCAGCAAAAATTTTGACCAAATAAGCAGACAGCAAAAAGAGAAAAGTCAAAGAATCTGCAATAATTTTACTTAATGAAGTTAAATGCGTATCAAATTGTTCGGTAGAATTTTGTTCAACTTGGTTACCAATGTTGAGAGAAGAACTCAATAAAATTAATATTATTTAGAATATTTTTCAACATATCTATGGTAAGCATCTATGGAAATGATATAAACAATTTTCTTTTATGCCGTGTTATTCTACACGTTACATAAAAAATCTAAAGAAAAGGAAACAGATATAGTTTCTGAAACGACAGCGCAGTGTTTTTGACATTACGTCAAAGGCGTAGAGGTTATTTCCCAGTTTTAAACTGGTTAATTTGAATATTTTTTAGATACTTACCTAATATAAATTGGATAGGAATTTCAAGAGATCTGGTAATAAATCCCAAAAAGAAAAGGAAGAGAAAAAAATTGATTAAAATCATGTCAACTTTTTCATTGTTTGTAAACATTTTGGCGTTATTAAAATTAATTGACACCCGTAAACTATTTGACACAAACAATATATTCACTAAACAAACATATCAACAGCCCTAGTTCATTGTTTTCGATTACAATGGCTAATTCGTATGCAATTGAGGGTATTTTCCAAACTATTCGACCCGATATATTTTTTAATATAAAAGATACGAAAAAACTTTTTTCATAGAAAATGTTCAGAAAAAATAGCACTTTCCAGGTAGCACAAAAAAAGTGTATGTTCCTGGGAAAAAAGTTCTGATGACGTCAGTTTCGCCATTTTCCAAATTTCGAAAAAAAAAATTTATAGCGTAAAATGTACCTTAGTGCACCCCAAATTAAACCACGTAAACGGTTTTGTGATAAATTTTTTCATTCTCTAGATATAGTCCCGAGACATCAACTTTGGGACACCCACTTCGATGTTTGAATTCGAAGCTAGAAATTTGATTTAAGCCAAAGTATATCTACTAGATAAAATGGATGTAACCAGATATTATTGTCGAATAATAAGCCAAGACGATTCTCAGGGTCAAGTGCTTTTTTTGAACATTTTTTTAAAGCTCTTTCTAGCCTCGTTGCATTCCTATATTAATTATGTATGGATGTTATTGGATATAATGATATATTTTGTTGAAATAATACTATACAGGGTGAATTTGAAATACACTGGATAATTTTAATCCGTTAAGCTCTATGGTCCGTAAAAATTCTTAAAAATAGTCATTTGTAAAATAAATGAAATACAGCCAAGAAAACAATAGCGACATAAATGCCTGTACCCCCACTCTTCTTAGCTATCGTGTTGTTTGTTGTGTTGGCGTAGTTCAGCCTGTGCATCCATGATGTCGAGTGTGAATTTTTCCTAGTGTTTTAGATTTCAGTTTTGTGTTCGTAGCTACCGCGTTGCCCGCGTAGTTCAGCCTGTGCATCCATGATGTCCAGTGTGAATTTTTCCTAGTGTTTTATATTTCAGTTTTGGTTTTACTTGGTAAACACTGCGAATACTGCTTAGAGGTATTTGTTCGTAACCAAGTCAATGTCAAGTTCACCGGTCAGTGTATCCCCAGTGGGATACACTGCTATAAGAAATTACAGATTAAAAATATTCAGTGTATTTTAAATTCACCCTGTATACATGTGCAGATCGTATTGAAAGAATCATTACGGCCACAATTATGGATTTTAAGAAAAAAATATATTTAAATCAATTAGCAAACAGTTGTGTTATGTTTTTAAATAATTATTACTACTTAAATATATACAGGGTGGCTAAAAACGATTTATAATCGAATTGGTTTTCCTTCATTTTTTCAATTGTGACACTGTATATTTTGCGACGATGTGATGTTGATGTATAACTGAAAAACGAAAATTTTTTGTACAGGGTAATCCACTTAACTTTACCTCCCCACGTTTCTCTGTTATTTCTGTAGTTACAAAAACATTATTCTAACAAAAGTTGTAGGGCTTTTTCTAAAGTTTCTAAATATGACATAAAAAAAAACAATTGAAAAATAAATGCCTGTATTTTATTTCCTTTTTCGACGTATAATTTCAGTTTGATTTTAACAATATAGAATATATAATACTTACCTTTAATAGTTTTCGAAATATTTGCCTTTAAATATATAAATAAATGTTTTTAAAATTATAGCATACTCGATCGAATATGCGATAGTATGTAATTTATGTTTAAAAGCAAATATTTCGAAAACTATTAAAAGTAAGTATTATATATTCGATATTGTTGAAATCAGACTGAAACTCTACGCCAAAAAAGGCAATAAAATACAGGGTGTTCCATTTAAAAAAATACAATTTAGGTATATAATAATATGTATATAACTTCGGAATTTATTTTTCAATTTTTTTTTAATGTTATATTTAAAAACTTTAGAAAAAGATCTACAACTTTTGTTGGAATAATTTTTGTGTAACTACAGAAATAACAGAGAAACGTGGGGAGGGAAAGTTAAGTGGATCACCCCGTACATACATACATCCTTGAAGCTATCAAAATAAAAACAAATTCACTCTAAATTCAAGTAAACATACATATGAAACCCGCACGTTCAATATATGTCCATTAACAATTATTATAACCTTTCCCTATTTAGGAAAAGTCCATATTATTATGCCTGTTGTGCAAACATTTCCAATACGTTCCCCGATAATATAAGAAACCAACATAGCTTTTCTGTATTTAAAAATAATTTGAAAACGTATCTTATAAGTAAATGTTTCTATACTATGCGTTCTACAGACATTCGCACAAAGTTATTGAAAGTAGTGTGGTAAAAGCTAGTAAACCCATGTAAAAAACAAAATCAACCTGACCTATCTTATTTTGTTTTCGGTTGAGATAGTTCAGTTTAAGATTTCAAAACGTTGACGTATTTTAATTTTTTTTCTCGAAAACTGCAGCGTGTATTTTTAAATTTTTTTTATATGGATTTATTATTTGTTTATCTGTTTGCAGTACGCAACGGAATAGGATGAGAAAACTTGAAATTGCCCACTTAGAGCTGCGGTAAAATGATAGACGGAAGAAAATCCATTTTGTTTGACTTAGTTGATATTTATTACTATAAAGATTGTTAAATACAGTTAAAATTAAATATAATGGAATTTTAAAGGCTGCAGAGCTCGATCACATTTTATATTTTTCGAATTTTTTTACAGATATCAGAAAACAGAACCTGAAATACAGATCCAACGAAATCAGTTCTTCGCGAAAACAAATTTATTAGAAGGCGGCAAAAGGTGAAATTTGTTTGCCTGAAAAGAGCAAAGACACACACAAACGCATTTTGAAATATTAAATTTGAGGGGCTAGTGGGACACAAGCACATATGAACACATTTAAATATACTAATAATTTCTAGAACAATTTTGGGCTTCTCCTCCACATTGATGATTCGACTATATTTGTGATCTTCTTCACTTCTTTTTATTATAAAGTTTGGGGGCTACTGAATGTTGCCCCGCTAATTGTATTTTTTTAAATAAAATTAGACGGAAACTGTTGAAAACGAAAAAATTTTGAAATTAGCTTTTCGAGGGAAAACTAATAACCTAAAAAAATATGAAATGCTCCATTTTCAAAAAATTGGAAGGGTGGTTCTAAGGGTGAGGGGGTGGAGTTACTCTTAGATCTATTCATAAGAAAGTGTGTCCCCCCTATTATTTCTTTTTAATGTGTTTTTGCAAAAATCAATATATGTATCTAAAGTTATTTATGGTGAATAATAGTTCTCATTGAAATGCACTGTATAATTCTTACGGTCTTACCTCAGATAATCAAAATGTAGGTATGCAGATGCGCATTATTCTGAATATTAAGATAATGTTAGTCTAATAATTATAATACAGTTAACATACAACCGCAAACTATACTCCTGCTAATATATGTAATATGTAATATTATTACATATTACATATACCATTTAAAATATACTCACCTTGACATTGATCACTAGATATAAATCAATATATTTTATACAAAAAGGGCAATGAATTTTTATTAAGACTAATGCGGTTTTTTTCTAAGAAATACTTACTGATTGAAATTTGTAATTTCTAGTAAAAACTATTCAGTGACTTCCTTATTAAGAAACAATAGAATTAGTTGGGCGTGTATAAATAAGAGGTTAGAAAACGTGAATAATTGATTGACTTTTTTAAATTAAAGCCAAGAAATAATTTAATAACTTCAACTGAAATAGTTTCAATTTTAAAGGTTTCGCATTGTAACGACTTTGGTTTTGACGATAATCAATAAAGTACATGTTCCTTTAAATTAAACGGTTTCCTTAGTTTATACTGAAATAAATTGTACACACAACCAAACTTATATGGAACCACCCATTTTCTCCTATTTGATCAAATTTAAAGAAAAGAGAAATTGATAGAAAATAAATAGAGGTATATGCAAACCACTTTTATTGAAACAATAAACAACGACTTTTTAAATAAGTTCTGTAATAACACGAAACATAAAACGTACTTTTTTCTCAAACAAATCTTTAAAGTAATAGGGAATTTAAGAAACAAATAATCATTTTTTGTTAATTTAATGATCAGTGTTGCCATCTCTAGCCTCAATACATGCGCGAATTCGACGAGGCATGCTTTCGATTAGGTTATTAATATTTTCTTGGGGGAGATTTTCCCATTCTTCTAAAGCTGCTTGAATAAGTTGGTCTGTATTGCCAGGGTTAATAATTCGAGCTCTAATCCTTCTTTTAATCATATCCCATAAGTGTTCTACGGATTAAGGTCAGGTGAACAACTAGGCCACTGTAAAACAGTCACACCTTCTGTTTCAAAAAAATTTGTGGCGACTCTGCCTGTATGAGGAGGTGCATTATCGTGCATAAATAAAAAAATTTCGCCAAAAGCGCCTCTCCAGTTTCTTACTAAGGGTCCTAGAATTAAATCAACATACCTAGGACCCGTTAAGTTTTGTCTTATGGGAAGTAAAGGAGTTTTCACATCCATTATAATTCCACCCCAAAACATTACAGTTCCTTCTTTGTATTTGGGGACGATTTTATACCTTTTAATCACATTAGCCTCGATATTAAATAAAAAGTGAAATAAATTATTCAGATTATTTTTAAACTAGTATTCTTAATAAAATGAAATATTTTTTTCTTATATAATACGTATGAAAAGTTCCTCTGAACAGAAAAATGATTATTTTATTTCCATTTAATTAAAAGAAGCCAAACAAAATAAAATGAATGAAAAATAAAATTATTGCAAGTGTAAAAACCAGGTTTCACAAACATACAAAATATGCTTAAGACAAAAATGTTAGTGTCTAAAATATATCATATGAAGTACCCTAAACGACGTATAACAAAAAATGCTTGGAAAATTTGATGCCATTTATTTTATTTTGTTTGGATTTTTCTCACACTTGGAGTAGTTTTCCACACACACCAAAACACTTTTGCACACACTCGACGCGCGTTTCGCCAACCAAGTTGGCATCATCGGGAGATGATTAAAACTAAGCTTAACCTAACAATGGGACCTATTTATACCTAAAAATGCGTTACGCTTCGACGAACAATTACCGTGATAGTAACAAAAAAGGCGGGTAAAATATTTAGCTTCGTTGAAGCGTTAACGCTTGACTAACATAAATAGCGGGCTATTTGGAATGGGCCCTTTGTCACTATTCATACTATGTTTACATTTGTTAATTTCCAAGCTTTCGAATGCATCTAGTTGTCTAGAGTTTGTTACATTTATAATCAACCTTAAATTATTAATATCTATTTTATGATTGTTATCAAAAGCATGTTGGGCAACGCTAGACTTCTCTATTCTTCCGTATTTTAGATGAGCCATATGCTCCTTAAACCTCGTCTGAATAGAGCGTCTTGTTTGTCCAACATACTTTTGGTTGCAGTCCTTACAGCTAATTTCGTAAATCCCCGACCTTTCGTTCATTCCAATTTTATCCTTAGGGTTGCCTAAAAGTTGTTGTAGTTTATTTCCTGATCGATGAACCACCGTCATATCAATGTTGTTGAAAATTCTACTAAGACCTCGGGTAAACCGGGGTTCATATGGAATTGATACAAATTTTGAATTTTCCTTCTCAATACGAAAGGTCGAAGAATTTCGAAGTGCCTCCCTAAATTTACGCTTCCTAATTAATTTATTAATCAAATTAGTAGAAAAGCCATTACTCAAAGCTATAACCTTAATTAACTCTTTTTCTTTTTCAAACCTCTCTTTAGTTAGCGGAAAACTTAATAATCGACTAATCAAAAAATTTAAACTTGCCATCTTGTGTTGGTCACAATGATGAGAATCATTAGGAATATATCTAAGAGTGCTGGTATCTTTCCTATATACATCGAATTCTAAATTATTTTCATTATTTCTAATTACTAGTACATCTAAAAATGGTAGTTGTTGATTGTTTTCAATTTCATATGTGAATTTGACAGAAGTGAAACGACTATTTAATTTGGAAACAAAAACGTCTACATCCCCGACTTTTGTATCAAACACTGCAAAAATATCATCCACATACCTAAGCCAAACTCTAGGAAAATACTCGAATTCTTCTTTTGCTTCTGTTTCGAAGCGATTCATGAAAAGACTGGCAATGAATGGTGACAAAGAGTTACCCATGGCTGTCCCTTCATGTTGTTCAAAGAAATTATTATTGAATTGAAAGCAATTTTGCTTCATACAAAGTTTTGTGAGTTGAATATATTCGTTTACTACCTCTTGGCTTAAATTATTTGATTCGAGTAAACTCCTGAGATAGTCCATGGTTTGTGGAATTGGTACACTCGGAAACAATGAACAAACATCAAAGGAGACCAAAATTTCCCCATCTTGTAGCTGAATATTGCTAATTTTATTAATGAAATCATTTGAATTAATAACTGAAAAGCTAGGTTGTGAAATGGGTAAATTTTCGAACTCCTCCGACAACCATTTTGATAGGTGATAAGTAGGTGATCCAATTGCTGAAACAATAGGACGCACCGACTTACCGGGTTTATGTATCTTGGGCAGGCAATACAATCTAGGGACGCTTGGGTTAGATATATGTAATCTATTTTTTAAAGCTGGGGTAATAAGGTTATTACAGGATTTAAGTACATTCCTTACTTCGGTAATCATTTTAGGTAGTGGGTTTCTTGAAAGTTTTTTATAAGGACCATTACTAATCAGGTTGTCTACTCTTTCATAATAGTCCTTTTTATCTAAGATAACAACCTTATTACCCTTATCGGTTTTTAAGTAAAAACAATCTTTCTCTCGCAATCGCTTGACAATGTTTCTATTCTTTTTGGAAATTGGTTTTTTATTGACATTATTAATAATATTACAAATATTATTAATAATGTCAATAAAAAACCAATTTCCAAAAAGAATAGAAACATTGTCAAGCGATTGCGAGAGAAAGATTGTTTTTACTTAAAAGCCGATAAGGGTAATAAGGTTGTTATCTTAGATAAAAAGGACTATTATGAAAGAGTAGACAACCTGATTAGTAATGGTCCTTATAAAAAACTTTCAAGAAAACCACTACCTAAAATGATTACCGAAGTAAGGAATGTACTTAAATCCTGTAATAACCTTATTACCCCAGCTTTAAAAAATAGATTACATATATCTAACCCAAGCGTCCCTAGATTGTATTGCCTGCCCAAGATACATAAACCCGGTAACACGGTAACACCGACTTATCACCTATCAAAATGGTTGTCGGAGGAGTTCGAAAATTTACCCATTTCACAACCTAGCTTTTCAGTTATTAATTCAAATGATTTCATTAATAAAATTAGCAATATTCAGCTACAAGATGGGGAAATTTTGGTCTCCTTTGATGTTTGTTCATTGTTTCCGAGTGTACCAATTCCACAAACCATGGACTATCTCAGGAGTTTACTCGAATCAAATAATTTAAGCCAAGAGGTAGTAAACGAATATATTCAACTCACAAAACTTTGTATGAAGCAAAATTGCTTTCAATTCAATAATAATTTCTTTGAACAACATGAAGGGACAGCCATGGGTAACTCTTTGTCACCATTCATTGACAGTCTTTTCATGAATCGCTTCGAAACAGAAGCAAAAGAAGAATTCGAGTATTTTCCTAGAGTTTGGCTTAGGTATGTGGATGATATTTTTGCAGTGTTTGATACAAAAGTCGGGGATGTAGACGTTTTTGTTTCCAAATTAAATAGTCGTTTCACTTCTGTCAAATTCACATATGAAATTGAAAACAATCAACAACTACCATTTTTAGATGTACTAGTAATTAGAAATAATGAAAATAATTTAGAATTCGATGTATATAGGAAAGATACCAGCACTCTTAGATATATTCCTAATGATTCTCATCATTGTGACCAACACAAGATGGCAAGTTTACATTTTTTGATTAGTCGATTATTAAGTTTTCCGCTAACTAAAGAGAGGTTTGAAAAAGAAAAAGAGTTAATTAAGGTTATAGCTTTGAGTAATGGCTTTTCTACTAATTTGATTGATAAATTAATTAGGAAGCGTAAATTTAGGGAGGCACTTCGAAATTCTTCGACCTTTCGTATTGAGAAGGAAAATTCAAAATTTGTATCAATTCCATATGAACCCCGGTTTACCCGAGGTCTTAGTAGAATTTTCAACAACATTGATATGACGGTGGTTCATCGATCAGGAAATAAACTACAACAACTTTTAGGCAACCCTAAGGATAAAATTGGAATGAACGAAAGGTCGGGGATTTACGAAATTAGCTGTAAGGACTGCAACCAAAAGTATGTTGGACAAACAAGACGCTCTATTCAGACGAGGTTTAAGGAGCATATGGCTCATCTAAAATACGGAAGAATAGAGAAGTCTAGCGTTGCCCAACATGCTTTTGATAACAATCATAAAATAGATATTAATAATTTAAGGTTGATTATAAATGTAACAAACTCTAGACAACTAGATGCATTCGAAAGCTTGGAAATTAACAAATGTAAACATAGTATGAATAGTGACAAAGGGCCCATTCCAAATAGCCCGCTATTTATGTTAGTCAAGCGTCAACGCTTCAACGAAGCTAAATATTTTACCCGCCTTTTTTGTTACTATCACGGTAATTGTTCGTCGAAGCGTAACGCATTTTTAGGTATAAATAGGTCCCATTGTTAGGTTAAGCTTAGTTTTAATCATCTCCCGATGATTAAAAAAAAGTGTAAGTTCTACACCAAAGGTTCCAACCCCTCTTCAGGAATGGATTTTTCTCAATTAAATGAAAATAAAATAATCATTTTCCTTCCTGTTCAAAAGAACTTTTACATTACTTATAAGAAGAAAATATTCCATTTTATTAGGAATACTAGTTTAAAAATAATCTGAATAATTTATTTTCCTTCTCATTTAACATCTACTGTTTGTTTTTTTTCGAAGGTAATGTGATTAAAAGGTATAAACCGTTTCAAATAATGTAAAAATCTAAATATCTGCGAATATCTCCTAAACCCTTTAGGATAGGTATAGGACATACTTTACAAAAGCTGTAGGGAATAAATAGGCCTATAAGATTCTGTAAAAAAATATGGAGTGTTCCATTTGAAATAAGCGAGATAATGAGCTTCGAAGTTTTCTGAACATGTCAACATTTTCTGAACATCCTGTAACAAATAAATCAATTCTTGTCTAAACTGGTAGTTAAAATAAACCCTCTGTTAACCCGAAACGAAAGGGTCCTTGTTTAACTTAACACAGTGCAAAATAACAGTAATAAAAAAAAATGCTGAAAATTTCATTTTTATCTTAATTTCCCTAAATATCTAGAGAACTATAATAGATTTTAGACTATGATATCCTCGTATAGAAATATCGCGAATTTCATGGAGAATTCAAATTTTTAAGAATATGTAGAGCGCCCCGCTTTCATGAATCACTCCGTATATTTCAAACTAATTTTAAAATGTAGCCATTTTGGCTGTACAACTTCTGTATAATTTTTTTTGTTTTTATTATCGATAATAAAGGAAGTGTTGAACTTTATCGCACCGTTGACTCACCCTGTACATAATGTCTTTTATGTTTTCACAATGTTTCTGGTAGTTTGTTGATTCACTTTTATGGACAACTTTAAGTAATTTCTTTAATTATTCTGGTTTACCATATTTCGTAGAATATTATTCACATTAATTGCTATTTATGCTAAAAAGCTTTTCTATATAAGTGTGTCGTGCAATAGCTCCGGTAAACATGTGCAAATAATATTAATTATGTAATTAATTAGCGAGATAAACTTATAGGAAATACATTTTTAAAAGACCAGTGACCTACCTATTTTTTCGTTAATTTTATCGTTTCTAAAAGCAAATATTCTTTTTTGAAATAAGACCATTCGATTAGAATAAAACAAGAAAACTATTTTTTGCATGAGTTTTAAATAGTTAGTTGCTAATTAAATAAAAATTATGTATTATTTCGAGGTCACAAAATAAATAGCAACCATTTCAAATAGATTTATAAATCATTCAGTTTCATATCGAAATTAGAAGAAATAGGAAATATTATAAAAAATAATTACAAATAATATAAAGTGGTTAACTAGGCAAAGGACACCACTAATTTACCAGGACAGAGAAAAGTGAAATCAAAAACAGTTAATGCGCGAATTAAAAATAAGTAAAGATTACGACAAATTACGTTAAATTATGGAGGAAAAGCCTGAAAATGTGGAATATTTCTAACTCAAATATCTTCGTTACTTGAAAAGGTAGAGGGGAACAAATGAAAATGAAAAGTAAAGTAATAACGTCAAATAGTGTTCTCTTTGAAGTCACAAAAAATAAGCCAATTGATGATAATCTAATAATATTTATTCTTCTTATTAAAAATAACAAATGTAGCTGGAAATACCACCATTACTTTTTTTTCTTTAGTAGTATATTAATGTCATATTTATTAAACTATTTAAATAGTCTTTAGTAATTTGGGAGGATGTAATGTCCAGCTATGATATGGGCATTGGACTTTCCAGTACAATATCGACCATAGGTTTTAAATCCCAAGTTAACAAGTGATAAAAGCAATATGTTGAAATTGAATTAAATTTTTATAATATATGTATATGTAGGTATAATAATTACTGCAACAATTACTGCAATTATTGAAAATCTCAGCGTTTTTCTAAACGCCTAATCTTTTTGCAAAAATCCTGATTATGCAGTATGTCTGAGATATATATATACACAGTTGCAGGTATAATAGATGAGGTCAAAGCAGATTTTTTAAAATTATATCATCATCAATTTCAGAACCATTAGCTTACATAATAAATATGTATAGAGACAGGCTATTGTCCATCTGCTTTTAAGTCGTTAATAATGCTACCAATATATAAAAACGGTGATAGAATGACTGTAACTAATTATAGGCTAATCTCTCTAGTTATTAATTATGCCATAATGCAATTCACTTCTAAAATGCTTTAGACGATGAGATGTCATCATATATGTATTTTTCTAGATTTGTTAAAAGCTTTTAACACTGTCATACCTTACTTATGGATTCATTGAAGGAAATGGGAATTAGAGACAGAACATTAGAGTTATTTAAAAGCTTAACAGTTGGGAATCTTTAAAAATAAAAATAAAGACAGATTATGAACAAAATTTATGATTGGTTCAATAAAAAATTACTGGCAATTAACAAAGCTAAGTATTTAGAAAAATATACCAATGAGTTGCAACATATCTTCTTTACCAGATTATGCTAGATATTAGTAATTAATTTGATATAGAAATACCACATAAATTTAACAGAATGATCGACTCTCATTTAGAATAGGATACAATAATTATATAAATTTAAAAACTTAAAGGAAATACCAACGTCCATCAAGTTAGCATTACAATTTCTAAATTTTACAAGGTGACCTTATGAATTATTTGTCGCTTTTTTGTCGTAAATTTATCGTGCAAATACAAAATTTGTCGAGGTTTAAATGAAAAGAACGATAGTAATGTCAATTTGATAGTCAATTTAGCATTACAACATTCCGAAACGGGCGTATCAAAATAATTTGTCGTGAACAAATAATATGCAAAAAACATGAATTTGGATCAAAATGTATTAATTTTTCTATTTCTGAAAAATAAGAATTCTCAAAAAATTGTTTTGTGGCTTGACAAATTCGTCCTTACGACAAAATCCTAAAAAAGAATGATATCAAAAAGCATCCCTTGTTGATTTTCGAGGAATATAAAAATTAATACTCAGTGTTACCAACCATACCACAATTTATCGCGAATTTTTATTAGAAAGATTGATACATTTTTCTAAGAATCTATGGTTCTTCGGATATTATTTTGCTCACGACAAATTATTTAGATAATAAATAGGATTATAGGAAACAGCTATTCAACGGACAAATGGGTAGCCAAGTTTATTATTCGTCTTTTCTACACCAGACACAGACCGGTTTCGAACTTTTTGTGTTCTCGTCAGTGTGCCATAGGTAATTGAAAAGACGAATAATAAAGGCAAACCAAACTAGTGTCTATCATAACAGACAAGCAAATTAATAACAGCGAAGTATAAAATTATCCCGGCGAAGGACAAAATTATCCCTCTAGTGGTCGGTTGTTGCTACTAACTGTCGAGACATACAATGTTACTGTGACAGATAGCAACTTTACTAAAGTACCAAAGAGCAGTCGACCTCTAGCCCTGGTGGACTAAACTATTAATAATAAACAGGATTATAGGAAATAGCTATTCAACGGACAAAAGCCCCGGCTTGCGCTGCATTATACCTGCAAATCCAGATGGGTAGCCAAGTTTATTATTCGCCTTTTCTACACCAGACACAGACCAGTTTCGAATTTCTTGTGTTCTCCATCGCTGGTTGGGGGTCCCAAAGTTTTTTTTCCTCGGCAATCCCTTCAAATTGGCCAAAAACCACCCCCAAATCGCCCTCCCGCTTACAAATGATTTTCGAATCCCTTTTTTGGCCTGATTAAGACTTCCTCGAGTACAGAGGTTCGGTCTTCCAGGCAGATGAGCCAAACCACCCCCACCCCCTGATTTCCACCCCCTCCGAAGGAATGGAAAATATATTTTTTAATGAAAAAACCTTTTCACTAGTAATTATTAAGTAAACCGGCCTCGTGTTTGTACGATTTTTTTTGTGTTTTTATATATACCGGGTGTAAACGAATAGTGGGCCACCCCTGTAGGTAACTTTCTCGTTTTTAAAGATATCGGGATAAAATTTTGTATGGTGCAATTAGGTAAGATTTACAACTTTTTGAGACTTATCCGCCATATTTGTCACTTCCGGTTTCGCCGGAAATGACCCCAATAGTCTTTTCTAAATGGACCACTCTGTATTTTTTTACATTTTTTAGATAAAGATTACATTTTGGATACATTTATGCTATTTTGAACAATTTATACAGGGTTGCACGAAAAACAATTCGAATTTTAGTTGTCAATTTAAATGGCTGCGAAAAAATCTAAAAACTTATTTAACTATTTTTTTTCGTTTTCAGCATCCTCGAAAAGGAGGGAGAGTAGGTTTCGTTGCTGTAGAATTTTGGTGGCTTTTTTTAACCAAAATCCCGACGCCTGGACTCCACTGCATTGTTTACTATTAATATACTGAAAATAGCGAGCTAAAGTTCATTAAGTAGAGTTTAAACTATATAATATTAAAATTATAGATTGCTATTAGTTTCTATAAAATTATGTTGCTTACTTTTGATATTTAATGTTACAATGACACGTGAATTTCTAAACTATACCTATCAAAGACCGCAATTTGCATTATGCTAAATGAAGCAGAAATAACACACAGTTGCAGCAGACCGATTGTGACTTCGTGGTTGCTAACTCTAATAAATAAAATCACGTTGTGTCTGATATAGAAATTTAAAATCCAAATAAAACGGAAAAGCAAAACCACAGATTACAATATTACGTCACAGAGTCTTGTTTAAGCGACTTGAACGAAACTTTTAATTCACAATCAATGTCATTTTATGAAAATAGCAGACTGTTCAGTAAATGAATGAAATCTATATATATTTAAATATATAGAATATTTGGCTTTGGATATTATTCATTTAACCACATACATTATATACATTATAAGCATTACACTAACGATACCTGGATTACAATAGCCACAGATACTAATATTAACTTATATTCTCTATATATCTCAAAGTGTAATTTTTTGTTTTTATGAATACTATATTACGAACATGTGAGTGAACGACATTTAGACCCAACGACACTAACAACTTTAAAACAGGAAACAGGACTTATTCAATGTTCAAGAAGAGTAACCATCTAAAATAATGAATACTTTATTCTAGCTAAGGGTAGGAGGATTCACGCAAAACCAAACGCTAGGGGTCATACCTATTTATTATTGAAAAAAATAATAGGCACTTATGTATTTCCTTTTATTATCAGAAAATTTTAATTTATACTATAAAAACATTTAATATTTAAACAAGCTGCAAAATTAAATTAAGAAAATATTATTAACTTCATCTTCTTCATTATTTCAATTTAATCATTTTCAAGGTTTTTCTAAATTCTAAAATATGAATAAAATTCCTAGACCCATTAATGTATACGGCGTTTATATCTATAATAATATAATCGGATAATATTTTTATTAAATTTCATGTAAAAATGCAGTTAATATGAGAAAAAATGTAACTATAACCCATAACAAAGCTAATCATCTATTCAGATCAATAATATAATTCAATATAATCGCTATTGTTAATACCATATTGTGGTTTACAAGGTTCACTGAACTTCTGGATTCCACAAATATTTACATACTGAAAAAGTGTTCTACATTATTTTGTGATATTATTATTAAGCCTAAAGGTACTTTTGAATAACAAAAGCAAATAGTATTACGGCAGAGTGCACAAACGATATAAAAACTGATTGCATAGCAATTTCTAGTAAAAGTAAAATAGTATCTATCAAATAACATTTTCATTTTATTATTAACAAACAATTGCCCACTAGTCGCCATAGGCGTACGCATTCCCATGAAAAGGAAAAATGGAGACGTATACATTAGGTAATATTTAAATTGTCTATGCAGAGGAGAAGAAAATTTGATTGTTAATTTGGTAATAGTTCTTATTGCGTTAGGATTTTTTATTTCATTCACAAATTTACAGAATCTCCATGGCATCTGTTTTAGGACAACAATGAGACAACGATGATCAGTATTTTGCCGTCCATAATTAAGCTCCTAGAAAACCCACATCGGCATATGCCGTCGACTTATGCATTGAAACTCCTATACTTCGAACGTTACTGTCCCAAGAAAAAACATAAAATTTTGTAAACGGTCCCTGCAAAGTTATAAACTACGCGGCAATTGAACTCGAACACCTTGAATTTTGGATAGTTTTTCAAAGTATGTAACTCAAAAACTAATAGATCGATTTTGCTCAAATTTTGACAGGTGTGTGATTGTTCAGAAAAATATCTTTATCATTGTAGTGGGCCATGATATCTACAAAAACTCAAAAACGTCCCGAGGTACTAAGGTACTCTTCTTTACTATACATCGAATATCTACCTAACCTCTCTACATGCAAAATGGGAGTCTCTTAAAATTTTGTCAAAAAACACGAACATTTTCTTGACCCTGTATCTTGGAGCAAGTAGGTGAAAATGGATCGCTAACTGAAAATTAAAAGGCCAAAGAAACAATCACACACCTGTCAAAATTTTAGCAAAATCGATCTATTAGTTTTTGAGTTACATACTTTGAAAAACTATCCAAAATTCAAGGTGTTCGAGTTCAATTGCCGCGTATCTCTCACACTTATTTTATTTGTAATGGTTACATATCCTTTTATCTGCTCTTAGTTGCTAGAAGCAGCAATTGTATTTGATGGTAAGTACTTTGTATATGCTCTCATTTAATACGATTTTCCGCAAATGAGTAGACTTTACCGCGTTTTAGCTGACTAAGTAAGAAGCCTCAGTTGCTTTTTTATTCACCTCTTTTTGGTTTGAATCATAAACGTTTTTAATTTTAAGAGTTCGTCACGCTTTCGAATAAAGAATTCAACATTTTTTCTTAAGCCCGCCATGAAAAGATTCCAAGTCACGACGCATTTTAGCTGGAGCCATAGAGCTATTTGGGAGAACTTTGCTGCATATAAGGCACTTAAGATTATCATTATGGTTCATGAATCCTAAAGACATAACTTTCATCATACTTATCATACTACCTATTTTTTTTTAATAACTGCTCTGGGTTGACTACTTGTAGAAGCATCAACTGGCTTAACTTCTTTTAGGGCGATTTCATTTGTATCTTATTTTACAATTCTCTTTCTTTGCTTGATATGCATTGTTTTTAAATGACTTTGTTTAGGCTTTATACAAGCATAATAACAACAAACATATCCAAACTGATATACTTATATTGATGTTTCATCTCTAAACACGCTATTATTAAATTCATTGGACTTTCTTTAATAGGTACATGATGAATACTGGATTAAATATCATAAAATTCAAAACGTCTAAAAACAAATTATTAAAAAATTTTTTTTTTAACTTACCACAAAAAATTCCTTCATTATGGTCAACAATTAAAAAACGAAGTCCACAAGAAGATGTACATATTCTTTCGCTCTTACAAGCTCTTAAGGTGAACGATTTCTCGCAAAATAAAGTGATTTACTTGAACCTACATTTTATAATTAATAAACTGTCATATGTAACCATAAAAAACAAATTTCTAAAATTAATGCCACCTACATTTTCATGTTTTCTTATAAAATACTCTACCTCTCTTTATTCGAGACTTGTTGTCTATAAACAACCTTATTCAAGCCTTATATGGCCCAATAATAACAAAATTATCTAATATATTTATTGATGTTCTATTTCATTTAAAGGCTTTGATAACATTGTTAACTGCGAAATATAAAACACAAACAAACTTCTAATACAATTTCTAGGTTTTAAAGTTTCAAAGATAGAACCTATAAAGTTTATCATTAAGCAAAAACTTAAAATAAAAAACGCTTTCAATTCAATTTATAAAACACACATGGACGCATCCATCCGTGACTATTAATATTATGCCCGATTACTCTCAGCACCCTTTTATATTCAAGTTTACGGGATTCCTCTGTATTTTTAAAACTGAGGGATGCCCCTGTAGGATTAACCATGTGCAGTGATCAATGAAGAAATAAGCGGGGGAATCACCGATACCGGGATTTCCGGTGATTCCCCTACGCGGCTGCCGTAAAATACCAAAAATTGTCCCGGGGCCGCGGCGACACCGCCACAGCTTGCGTCGGATTGTTGCATTAATAATAATAATAATAATAATAAGGGGCAGCAAATTCCGGACTGGTTTGTCGAGGGGCGAACTACTGTGCTAATCCCCATAAAAGGGAATCTGTCTGACCCAAAAAATTACAGACCTGCCTCAACTCCTGTTGCAAGTTATTTACTCGTAAGTTGTATACCAGGATGTTGAGGTCTGTTGATCCGGTCTACCAACAGGTAAACGAACAGCGTGGTGCCAAGAAGGGCCTGGCAGGTTGCAAGGAAAACCTGCTGATAGACCGCTGTATTACACAGGATTCTGTGCAATACAAACGGAATCTATCAATGGCCTGGATTGATTATCGCAAGGCATTTGATACAACATCCCATGAGCTTTTGTTACACTTGCTCGGATGTCTTGCGGTACCAGCACCACTAGTGAGATGCATTGAACAACTGTTGCCGCTTTGGAGAACTCGCTTCACCATAACATCCGGTGCCGAGCGAGTTTCGACAGAGTTGGTGACATTTAAGGAGTGTTTCAGGGTGACTCTTTGAGTCCGCTCCTCTTCTGCATCTCACTGCTGCCGCTATCTGTTGGACTCCGCCAAACCCGCGGGTATCAGTGTGGGCCACCCAGCAACCGGAGGCATAAGGTCACCCATCTATTTTGTATGGATGACCTCCGGAGAGCGAGTACTTCAAAATGCTCTCAGGGTGGTCGAGGAATACACGCGGGCAATTGGAATGGAGTTTGGGTTGGACAAATGCGCAGTTGTCCACCTCAAGAGAGGACGACGCGGGGAATTCCACGAAGATGCGCAGCTCGCAGACGGAAGTATCCTACGACATTTGGATGCCGGAGAGACCTACACATACCTGGGTGTGGAACAACGCCACATCCACGATGTGAATCAAATAAAAAATTCTCTCCGTGGCATGTACAGGCACCGACTCCGAAAGATTTGGTCTTCTGAACTTTCGGGGAAGAACAAGGTGTCTGCCACTAATATGCTTGCCGTTCCGATTCTGCTTTACTCCTCTGGAGTAGTTAAATGGCGAGTAGATGAGCTGAGCCAATTGGACAGGGATACCTGCAAGATGATGAATATCCATAGGAGTATTCATCCTAGGTCGTCCGTTCCTCGTGTGTACCTCCCACGTCAACGGGGGGGGGGGGGTCCGAGGACTTGAGTCTGGAGTGTATGCATGGCAGAGTAGCACTGAGTATGGCATGTAACATCCTAAGGAGCTCGGAGCTACGGTTAGTGAGAGATCATGAAACCGTATAGGAAGGAGTTGGCGCTTTATTGTTTAAGGCAGCACAGAGGGCCGCAGATGAACTCGGTCTCGTGTTCGACTACAGGCGAGGCGGCAGACGAGGTGCTGATGTAGAATCAGTTACTGGGCTTCCGCCGAATCGTCTGACAGCCCAAATTAAAGCTGCCGAACAGAGGAATCTGTTCAGGCAGCACGTCGATAAACCCCTGCACGGTGTTTTCTATAACAACATAGAAGCACTGGGTTTATCGAGAGAGCTGACCTTCGCATTTTTAAGTTCAGCGGGGCTGAAGTCGGAGACCGAGGGATTTATTGTGGCCTGCCAAGATGTTGTTATTAACACATTGGTCTATCGGAGTCGCGTGATATCAACTGCAGGACCTGCCGGAGTCGCTCATGCATCTATTATCTGCATGTCCGATTTATGCGACTTCGGCCTACATCCAACGACATAACGCGGCTTTACGAGTGCTATACTACCATCTTCGGCACTCGTACAAAATAGACCAAACACCAGTGCTGCCTTATATCCCCGGAGATATCGAGTCCGTTGTCGAGAACGAGAAATGCCGGATTTACTGGAACTACTCGTTCCCGACCGTCAGGCGAATTCAAGCCAATAAGCCTGACATAGTCCTCCTCGACCATCAGACCAAGGTGATGTATGTCATCGAGTTCTCAGCACCTGCTGAGACAAACATCACCTTGAAGGAGGAGGAGAAACGGACTAAATACAGAGATCTCCGGTACGAGCTCCAAGTGCGATACCCAGGCTACTCTGTCAAGATGGTCGTCCTGATAATCGGTGTACTCGGAGGTATGATTGTGAGCTTCAGATTTAGATGCTCGATACGACCTATTTAGGTTGCCATCCAAATAAATGCCCAAAAGTTTTCTATCAGCTCGCGTAGTTACATTTTTGTTTGGGGAAACCACAAGCCGCTGTGTTTTTTCCTGGGTGAGTTTTAATTCCTTTAATGTAAACCAATCTTGAGCTAGTCGTTCATTCTTTGAAGAGAGTTCCATTAAGTTGTCGATGTTTCTATCCGAGCATAGAATATTGGTGTCGTCAGCGAACATGATAGATTTTATGGGGTTCATAGAATGGGAAATATAATCGATATATATTAAAAACAGAAGTGTTCGAGTCCCAGCTCCGGCAGATGGCAATGTCGGAGGGAATGGGTGTATGTGGTGTGTCCTGGTTAAGTGTTAGAATAGCTCTAAGCTAAACTTCGCCAGGACATTAATATAAATAAGTCCATTAAAATAAAAATTTTAAAAAAATGGCCCCAAGACAGAGCCTTGAGGCACTCCGTGAGTAATATCAAATAATTCCTAATTTTTGTTTTTTATGGTGACACATTGAATACGAACTACCGCGACTGCGACTATCCAAATTAGTTAGTGGAAGCGAGGGTTAATTGCTGAATGTTATGATAAAAGACCACGTAAGTTTCGGGGAACGCTTCAGTGATCTCCAAGTAACTCCAGACTTCCGTAAACACAGTTTAAGAAACACTGGGCTAAATGGTGGTTTTGGTAGAATCAAGACTGTATATCATCCCTAAATTAAATGTAGTAAATTAATTACTGTATTATTTCATTATTTGATTGAAATATATTTATCTACTCTTATTAGGTTATATATTATTAATTAATCAACTGGTCTTAAACAATTAATAGTATCCATAAACAAATAGCGTTGAGTTATAGCCGTAAAATATCACCGGTGAATCTTAGTTTACACCAAGCTCCTTTAACTTTATGCCTAGCCTGTCCAATAGAAATTCTTTTCCGATCCGGTGATTATAGTATTTATTGTTTTAATCATAGATAAAGTATAGTATTAAACTCGTAGTAATACTAAATAACTCACTTGATGAATTACAGCACTCGCCTTCGGTTCACGCACAAAATTCATCGGCGTTATTTATTATTATAAATAAATATATTGTTAATGTTTTTATAGGAAGCTCCTTGATTTACGCAACCACATATACAGTCAATCAACTGGTATGTCACGTCATGTACTATTTATCTTATTCATACAATTTTTAGTCAATAATCGTGCAATCAATAATTCAGATCTAATAAATAACGATTTAAAAGGGTTTATTAGGTACTTTCGGATTCAATTTTAAATTAATTAAGAATAGCAAATCTTTGGCTTCTCTGGTTTAATAAAAAAGATAACAGTAATAATAAGTCTATTTAAATAAGTGACAATTGTCACTTCAAAGTGACAATTCAAACTGACCATAGGGTATGCGCATAATATGCTAGATTTTTAAGCAACATTGGTTATAAAAGATAGTTAATGCTGTAAAAAAATGAATAACAATAAAATTTTATCAATAATATACCCTAAATTTATGTATTTGTTAATTAAAATTTATATTATTTTTAAGTTTACGACCACTGACCGAGAACAAACGATGAAATTCGCATCTCACCGTGCTGGGCGTGACGTCAATCACTGTTTTTTTTTTTGACAGTACTTTAGAATCTTTTATGTTCGCCGTTGTGCATATATCATACTATTTAGGTGTAGATTCAATGTGCGATTTCGGTGTTAAATATTAACATTTTTCACGGAAAAGTGAGTGGAATAGATTTTGTAAAGGCCCAGATAGTTAATTTGGCCAATGTTGCTCTCCTTGTTGCTGTACTACGTTTAGGTGGAAGGCGCCTTTTTCTACCAGCTTGACAATCAAAATACATGAACTTTTAAATGTATGTAACTACCCATTCATTTAAACATCATGTAGTTTTCTAAATCTTCTTCTAATTGAAAAAAAATTAAAATACATAACCTAAAATTGTACGATTTTAAAAAGGTACAAAATCGCACTTACGTTGAAATGATCCCCACGTACAACCCCTTTAGTGTTTTCTGATATATCAATTTCACTTCTTCTCATGGTACGTAACCATAATTTTCGTTTTTAGCGCTTGATCGTATATTGGTAATGAGACAAATCATTTTTCTGGTGTTTTTCTTGTGGACGACTGGCATTGATTTATTTAACAGTACCTTGGATGCTTAATATCAATAATATCCTTCTTTTCCACTGCAAAATACTGCATTAAATGCTATTTTAACGAGTAGAACACGACATCAAACATTAAATGAAAATGCCAGTGTCTGACGTCACACCACGACAGCAACCATTTGCATAACGTCACCGTCATTTTTGCGACTCTTTAAAATAATCATTTTTTGTTAATTTTTTTGGATAATGGGTTACATTTTAGCCGTTTTTTATTATTGCGATAGCCATTTATAATCTGTCTCACCAACAGATGCAAATAGACTCCTCCCCAAAAATGCCCGCTAAATTTGAATGGAATTTCTCTATTAGTCGTATTTATAGAACACGAATTACAAAGCAATCGCTAGATTTGACCGACTAAGACCGACTCTACAAGTACTCGCGCAAAGCATTAAACTTTTATACATTTTGCAACAGACCAATTAGAACGCATAAAGGTGAAACGTATGAAAAACGCGAATAAATGGGAAGCCGGCGTCAGACGGCGTGACTCTCAACTGTGTTATTAGTTTTTGTGACATTTCATCTGGGAGTTAAATAAGGTACGTAAATGCAAACGATTAATATGGATTAAATGTTAAAACGGTTTTTCTTAAGGTTTATGATGGCTGAAGAAGGTATAATTTCTTCACCCAGAAAACGATTATCCAGACATTTTTCGGTGGAAGATAAGGAAAAGGTGCTGAACATTTGTAAGGCCTACGATAGGGAGAATCCGGAGAAACCAAAGATGGAATGCATGGAGTTTACTGCAAAGACAGCAGGTGTGAGTGTTCGAAGTGTTTCTAATATTCTTCATGAATACAAACAAGCAATACAACTTCAGCCACCAACAGTGTACCACCGACAAAGGGCAGTTTTGGACAATATCGATGAAGGAACTAAAAGTTCTCTCAAGCGTATAATCCATTCCTTTTTTGAAAGAAATGAACCACCAACTGTAAACAAAATTTTAGCAGCGGCGCATGAAGGTGATTATTTACCTCATCTTAAACGGAGTACTTTGTGGTGATTAATAAGAAAAATTGGCTTTCGGTGAGTGAACGGACTCTTTATTTCTTCGTGTTGTAATGAATTATTGTATTTGGCATTATAGGTTCTCAAAAAGGACACGTAATAGAGCCCTAAGGGAAAAAAATGAGATTAACGTTTGGAGGCAAAGATTCCTGCAAGACATCAGGAAATGCCGGGAAGAACATAAGAAATTGCACTTTTTAGATGAGACTTGTGTGAACGCTGGCCATGCTGTAAGTAAAGTATGGAAGGACGGTTAAAAGATCCATCGGGCAAGGGAAGTCATCTTATAGTCCTCCACATAGGATCCGAGGACGGTTTCGTTGAGAATGGTTTGTTATGCTTCGAATCAAAGAAAACTACCCTTTGTCGATGGTACACTTTTGGTGACTGAAGTTGGTGTGCTTGTTTGTATTCACGAAGAATATTACAAGCACTTGGAACACTCACACCTGCTGTCTTTGCAGTGAACTCCATGCATTCCATCTTTGGATTCTACGGATTCTCCCCATCGTAGGAAGATGTTCAGCGCCTTTTCCTTACCCTTCACCGAAGAATGTCTGGCCAGTCGTGTTTTTCAATGGAGAAATAGGAACCGCTCGCCGGTTCTGACTGCTCAGTAGTGTTCAGTGTAAAAAATAAAAGTTGTTGGCCCCTATACGCCTTCGTAAGTAAGTTACATTTATAATAATAAAATATTTTGACATGATATGGCTTTTAAAATATGGTAGTAATATAATTATCAGAGAGACTTTATGTAGATCTAGAAATTTTGAATCTAGTCAAGCAAACCATAGGAATTTTGTAAAATTCATATCTCCTCTTTTAAGCGCATTAGGGAGTTGCAGTAAAATGCCCCACATAGATAGATAATCTTCTTGATTATATTAGTAACGATTTTCCTCATTAATTTTATATGACCCCCTAATTTCATAGGAATGTTTTTTAAAACTAAATAACTACAGATCAGTATAACAAGAGGTTATTTTGAGTTAACATTTGAATAACTAACTAAATTGAATTGAAACTTTTTATATTGAGCAATATTTCAATTACAATATTTGCATATTTCTCTGCAATAAACGGTTTACATGAATGAAGTAGTGGAACACGCTTTAGGATTTCTCACATGTAGTTTTTGAAAATACACCTGATTTCATCAAACTTTAGCAGTAAATCACTTTTATATTGCTGAAATTATTGTTGGTAGAATAACCTATCTGCGTTTTAATAGTTGGTGGTAACGTTTCTCTATTCCGTTCACTAAATTATTGTATAACTAAATTTTTACGCAACAGAATAATTGTGCCAAATTTATACTTATTGGTGTAAAAATTTATTAATGGCATTCTTGTTCTCCGTCCGTACGTTGACTTGTAACCGTATAAAATTAATTTAAGGAAACTGAGAGTAACAATTTGTGAGAGTTGACGTTATATGCTGCAACATACATATTATATTATTATGATTTTGGTTTTAAAGCTAAATTAAATAGCATATATATAATACAATATAATTTAAGAATGAAATCTAGGACAAAATAAATAAAATCCAAAAATATTATAAACTTTAAGAATATTGTTTAAATGTTAATTGTGGCATTTCATAAATTATTTCTCTTCCCTTTCTTTTTTTCTGATTTTAAAAATATTGACGGATGCAACGGTTTGCAAGTTGACTGTTGACTTACTTCGTGTAGGAGATTCTCGTATGTTTCTTGGCATTTGGCATGTAGAAAGAACACAAGGTGATCTCCTTTCTACGATGAAAATAAGTTCCACAATAGCAAGTGATTAATTTTTCACGTTACATATTTTCTAATTCAATCCTCAAAAACAAAAACTTTTTCAGTTCAAATAGAACACCCTGTATTTTTTTACATCAAGTTATGTGAAATTAAATTCTTATCTATCTAGTTTAGCATTGTAGGGGTTTTGGAATATTCGCGCGATTTTCTTAAATGTTCAAGAATTTTTAGTAAAAATTGCTGTCAACTTAGCCATCATGATTAGAAACAATCATCACAGTCAGTTATTTTCTTATGTCAAAAAATGCCAGCATGTTTAAATTAAACCCATGGTTTCTGTTTTTGTGGGTATCGAGTAACAAATGTGTTACATGTTCTTGATATTACTTTATCACATTCTCCATAAATAATAAACAAATTTAAAATGTCTTCAAAAGTTGTAACTTTAACTCTTACAATGCCCATACCAGAGAAAAGAGAATACAATTTTACATAACTTGACGTAAAAAAATATAGGGTGTTCCATTTGAACTAAAAAAGTTTCTGACACTTGGTATATCTACTATTATAGAACATATTTTCATTATAGAACGTAGCTGTCTTAGCTCCTCATCTTGTGTTATTTCTACATGCCAAAACCAAAGAGCGAGAATCTCCTAGCCAAAGAAAGTTATAATAGTTCTTGCAAACCGTTGCACCCGTCAATCTTTTTATAAAATGTCAAATATCTCCGAAACTGCTGGGTTTAGGTATGGGGCATGCTACATGTTTTCGACTATTCTAATATTATGCTCATTTTGAAAAATCGAAAATATATTGCAGGTCGTTCCATTTAAAATAAACAAGTTGGTATCGACTTTCGGTTTAACCGGGAGTACCAAATGAGTAATTATTTTTCTTGGATGGGCAATCCTAACTTTAGAGTAATTTAGTAATTCCCAAAATTTTCAAAACCTTTTGTTACATACTTTTCCCAATAACGATCGATTCAATTCCCGATGAGACACCTTGTAGTGTGACTAATATATAGGAATCCCAATTATTTATATAGTAAGCAGTTTAGCCGAAACGCGAACTAAAGAAATATACAATATGTATATTACATATATTTGCATATGTGGAAAGATGCAAAAAACTAATCACATAGGCATGTATTACCAGATTTATCAATTTTATTCATCAATAAAATATTTTATATTTCTTTTCGTCTCTTCTAGATTTGATCATAACTATTAAAAGTTGTAATAGAAATAAGTTTTCAATTTCCTTTAATATTTCGATCTGGATCACACAGTACCATACATTTTAGTCAGTATCCTTCTTACATAATATGATACACAAAGCATAATAATCTATAATCGGCTCTGTAGAAATAAAATATGGGATAATATCAAGCACACTGACTTATTTTAAAATTTATCTTGATTATCTACTTCTACATATTTAAAAGGGAAAATATTTCTGTTTATATAGGGTGTCTCAGAATTTTAACAAACTATAATTTGGAGTATAGTTGGGATAAATTGGGCCTATTTCTAAAATCGCCTGATGCGGTGGATAGGATTATGGTCGGTACTTGGATTATTATGTTAGTATCGTGTTTTGTGTTTGAAAGAACCTTGAAGTAGAAAAATAAATTGCACAAAAAATCTGGATATTTTTTTAGGTCTAAAAATCTCTAACGTTGTAAATATTAGTACAGTCGGCGCCACCCAAATATGAGCGCATTTTGGTTGTCTTGGAAATTTCTTCATAATTTCATTGTAGTAAGTCAGACTTTGTTTAGTGGCGTAACACAAAGAGGGACAGAAAATAATATTACTTTTATTATTTTCTATTACCACAATAATAATTGGAAGGACGAAGGACGACACGAATAATATAAAAGAAGTTAGCAAAATAATTCACTAATATTACTAAATGTTAGCGGAAGAAGGTTAATATTAACTATTCCTTTAATTCATTAGTGTTTAACGATTGTGAAATAATGTCAAAAGCCGAAAAATGCTCGACAATAAAATGACACGAACTAAGTATATTGACAATAATTAATATATTTCAACATAGGTATAGGTAACAATTGAAATTCAGAAAAACATTAATACAATAAAAATGGTAAAAACTAATTTCTTTATTTAAAAATCAGCAGTTTTTCAGGCCAGATAGCTTAAGACGTCTTTGTGCTGTTCTGAGACCCTGGAAGTAATGTTTCTTCTTGAGCTTTGACAGCGGTTTCGAAAGGATTCTGATGGATAAATTCGACCAGAGAATTGTCTTCATTCTCATTGGAGACTTTTCCTACACCTTGCCTTATAGGTTTTTGTAATCTCTGTTCTTCATGCCAGCGTTTAAAAAATATATATATGTATATATATACAACTTTACTAACATTTAAATCAACAGCTCACTCAAAGACCGATTTTCTTCCAATTTAGCTGCAGTCCTCACTGTTAAATGCCTTGGCATAGTTATAATCTTTGCTTTTACTTTTTTACCTTTCTCTCAATGACAAACATATTTAACAACTATTATCAAATTTTATGGCGACTATGATTTAAAGTGCAAATTACACTATACAATTTTGTCGTTCACATTTGGGTGGCGCCGACTGTACTTAAGAATATTACTTTATGTCATGGTAAAACACAGGTTAGTGATTAATCTTGCAACACGCTAAAACTATACTTTAATTGTTAACGACCTGCGCAACAAAATTTATGTTAATCTTTACGATTGTTGAAATATTAACAATGTAAATAGCAGGTTTTTTTGGATAAATAAATATTCAGGAATGTTGTATCTATCCAGTATGCTCAATTAACAATGTTATTAGTCACAGGTTTTCTTCCGATGACAAATTAAACGTTTTACAATTTAAAAGACAAACACTTTACAATGGTCGAATTCATTGAAATTTATTATTGTTCTTAACAAATCGAAAATTACAGGTCCTTCAAAGAAGAATAGCAATAGCTGCATCAGCCAGAAACCAGAAATAATTAAGTAGAAATATTCTTTCAAGCAACATAAATTTTATTGTCTCTTTGTTGCAAAGTGGCACAAAATTTACGAATGTCTTTATTATTTTTAAATATTACCCTCTAAGTTTTAGCCAATCAAAACAATGTTAAGGCAAAAAACAGAATCAGTGGTGGTCGCTAAAATTTAAATTAGCCAGTTAGCCATTATATACAGTAAATTCACTTTTGAACCAAAGCAGTTTGTGAGTGAATAGGAGATAGCAGTAAAGCGAGAGCACTACACATGCGTGACTGCATGTCGATCTCAGAATGTTAGCGCTCTCGCTTTATTCTCTCCTATTCACTCACAAAGTGCTTTGGTTGAAAAGTGAATTTACTGTATATATATTATATTGGAACATAAGAATCAAGCTATACTTTGAGGTATGACTAAACTACCAAGAAAGAAGAAATTGCAACTAAAATTTGTGAATAAATAAAAATCGGACTACATATTTAAAATATTGTTATCATAGGTATTGTGATTTTTTACGAAGTTGCAACTTTTTGAAATTTTACAAATAAAAAATTCCAAAATACAATTTCAAAACGGTACTTACAAAGTATCAACATGTCAATTAATTTTTCTCTCTATTTTGAAAAATATTTACATACATTAATGACGAGTCATTATTGAGAATTTTCATTCAGATCAAGATAAATTATATATAGAACTTAAAAGAGACTAGATTTTTAACATTTTGAATTCTTGCCGACATCATTATCTGCATTCATGTAGAAATACATTTTTTAGAATATGTTAATTTTCACAATAATTTAAATTTTTGCTCAGCGCTGGCACTTTATTATTATGATTATTTTCATCAACATGAAGTACCTAAGCACGTTTAAATAGTATCAATCAAATATAACAAAACTAAAGAAACTAGTACTCAGATTTATTTAATACTTAAGTAAACATATATTAGGTATAATGTTATATTAATTTCTGATGATGACAAGTTGGTTAGCAGAATACATTTTAGTAACTGGGTGCATTATAAGTATTTATAGAAATTATTTAGTTTAAAGATGCAAAGATTCCTATTTTATTCAGGGCCATTTTTAACTGATTATCGACTAAACAAACATGTGGACCTCGTCGTGGCCGCGTGGATCTCTTGCAGTTAGAACTATTGGTATTTAGGAACAATTAAAAATTCTATTAATTACACATACGTATGTCTTTAATTATTTTAAGCAAGGTATATCTTACATTATACAGCACCTACTAAAATAATAACATTCTGTGCGTAATATGTCTTAACATTTCAATTTTAAATTTAAAATAAATATTTTTTTTTCATAATTTTTTCTAAAGCTACTTAGTTTATAGGATAACAGCAGGCTATTTGAGTCAGAATTTAATTGTACCCTTCAATGTATATCAGTAATCAATAATACTTGAGTTCTGTAAATTTATTATGTTTTTATTTTTTTTTTATATACATTATGTTACATCAACATTTCGTTTATTTTACTTTTAGCGAGTATTAGGTATTATATAATAAATCAGAGTATTCGGTACGGTATAGGACAATGATCAACTGTTTTTGTTTGCATTTTGTAATTCATTGTGTCATACCTAAAAAATGGATCCATGATATTACAATTTCTATACTTATTAAACTAATCAAGCTTTACAAATATTTAGATATTTCTTTAGTCTTCAGAGGCGAACGTAATTCGGTTTAAATTAGGTATTACTTGTTTTAGTTTACTGGCAGACAACAGGTAATTACTGATGTACAGGGTGATTCCTATAACGTTCTCACCCCAATTTTTGGTTTGTCTTTAGAAATATAATAGATAAGTATATTTAACGTAACTTATAGTATTTTTTCCATGAAGAAAATTTCAACAAAAAAACCAGTTAAAAGTCAAATAAGAGTAGGAGTAAACAAAGCAAAATTATCTTTTCAAAAATATAACATAACATATATATTTACTTTGATATATTTAGTAAAATACTGATAATAATTGAAGTAATTTATAATAATCAATTGAATTTAATTTAAATTTATTAAAGGAAATAACATCAAATCAAGCAAGTAACATCACGAACAAATAACATTTATATTTAAAGGAACTGTTCATGTTATGTTATATTTTTGGAAAGATAATTTAAATCTTTTAAAAATATACAGGGCATTCCATTTAAACAAAAACATTGCTTTGTTTTTTCTCACTTTTATTTTTGGTTTTTTTTGTTAATATTTTCGAAATCCTTGAAAAAAATACTATAAGTACGTTAAATATTTTTATTTTATTTCCAAACACAAATCAAAACATTTTAGATGAGATCATTATAGGAATCACCCTGTACACATAGTGCAATAATCTAAGAATATGTATTATGGTGGGTTGCTGTTATTTCCATTTCGAACAGTTTTTGATTTTGAAATGAAAAATGTAATGAAATAGTTTTAATTATACTTTTGCTTTCTATTGAAATATCTTTGACATATCAAAAAATTACATATAACTATAGCACAAACTCTGGGTACATTGCATAACGAGATTCCTCCTTTATGGATATGATATCGCGAACATTGAGATGTGATTGATCAACATTTAGGTCCATTGAAAATAACTCCAGGACAGAATAGATTCATGGTTCAAACTGTTCGGTCAGTGATCCAAAGATATTAAAGCGAAATCATAGCATTGATTTCGCTTAGTAAGATAAGAGGTTCGGCAAAATTTCCAGGTTGGGGGTAGCTCGTCCCCTGGCATCGGTGATTGGATCGGAAATAGGCCGACGTTAAATAAGTGATTAAAAAAAAAAAAAACTAACTAATTAAAAAATCATAAAATACCACATGCCACAAATAAATATATATAACCACATTTACTTAATTATCAACTCAATTTCTTCGTAAGCCTCCATACGTCGAACATTTGGCAGTACATACAGGTAAAGTAATATAATTGAAAAATATAACAAAATCCCATCTAGCGACTTCATATCTTATATAGCTGTAAAATTTGCAATGAACTGCCATCCTCTGATGCAATTAAAGGAATAAGTTATTGTAAGAAAAGGACGAAGAGGTAAACTTTTGTTGCAGATTTATTAGATATAATAATTATGATACATTGGTTTTAAAGAATATTAATCATAAACAATATTAATCTGTTCATTAGTTTGCCATTGAGCGAATCCAAATTCCCATAATGTCCAAGTCAATGAAATGACATACTGATTGAATTTGTTTTTATTGGGGAATGGAATTGTTTTTTCCGTCATACTACTAAATAAAAAATGTATTAATTTTATGATACAGTGGCTTTCTAAGGAAAGTTCACTAGAGCTTACCTTTATTCTCAATAGTACAAATTAAATTTTTCATTTAGCGTATCGTAAAAACCCAATTACTAATGAACATTCTTAAGCAATGAAAAAAATTTAGCGACAATAGACATAAATTTCCAGATTAGACATAGGTATTATTGTTTCAAAGTATATCCTGTTGAAAAATTTTCACCCTGAGGCAAGTTCTACGAAAGTGAATGTCCAAGTAAAGTATAATTCGCTATTGAGTTTCAAGTCTTAATTATAGTTTTAATTAATTAAGTTTTATAAATACTACCGAAATTAATATTTTGTACCTATTCATTCTTTCTTTCTACCTTTAATAATATTCAATATGATATAAAATCATTTTGAACCTCTTTATAAAACTTGTTCCGTACACCGGAAGGAAATAGTGATTATTTTTCGAAATATCTTATTAAATAAATTAATTAAGCTCAATATTTTTTCATTTATATATGTATAAAACCGTTGCCAATTATTGGATCAGAACTTCCGCACCATTTTGGAAAACTTTTAATTTTTAGATTTTGCTCATCAACGAACTTAATATTTTCCTTCGCCTCTAGAATGTGTGTACCAAACTTGAAAGCTTTATCTCAAAAGCTCTATACAGACACACACAGACAGAATTTTTTTGTCTGAAATTTTGTGCAACGTCATAATTCGTCGAGATTCAAAAATTTTTTCACGAATACATACCTTCCTCACTTTTGGTGAGGAAGTAATCAACACACCATTAACATTTGGTTTATAACTGTATATAGGTAGAACCTAATCAAAATATTTTATAAATTTTATAAAAAATCTTATTTTTTCTGATTTCAAAGATATAAACATTTGTATGCCTATCTTTCTTGATTACGTTTAAATTATTATTCTATTACTTCCTCACCAAAAGTGAGGAAGGCATGTATTTGTGAAACAATTTTTCAAAATTTTTATTACATTTCCAGATGAATCTCGATGAATTATGACGATACACAAAATTCAGATAAAAAAAAATCTGTCTGTGTGTGTGTATCGCGATAGTATCTACAGTTTTTTTTAGATAAAGCTCTCAAATTTCGTACACAAGTTCTAGAGGCCATGGAAAAGATTGAGTTCGTGGATGAGCAAAATTGGTCCACTGGAGCGGGGTCTACCTGACCCCAACATTTCTATTTCTAACTTTACAAAAAAATGTATTCGTGATGAAAGATTAGAAATAAGAACTGATCTCGGAACTGATGTACAAACCCATTATAATATTGTGTCCAAATGTTGAAATAAATAAAATATTATGTCAAAAATTACTTTTATTATAAACTCCACCACACGGTGCGGATGGTTCTAATCCAAGAATTAACAGTGGTTTTTTGTTTTTATTAATTTTTCTCAAATAAATTTATTTATTTGGTTTTACAGAATTGTAATTAAGGTCCATGTAATAAATTTATTTCTTTTTAAACCTACTTGTTTACTTGTTATCAAAACTTCCTCACCGTGTGGCGAAGTTTATAATAAAAGTAATTTTTGACGTATTCTGTTTTTTAACGTATTTTGTTTTTTAACATTGGAAATGTTTTTGTTTTCGTATAGGGGGTTGGAAATCAGTTTCATTATGCATATTATGAAGCATGACTTATAGAAACAGTGGCGACAACAGAGTGACCAATTTTTGATTGGTTGTCTAAATCACGTGGTACCGGCAGCTATGTTATTATTTTTTTATAGGCGTCTTCTTGTCGACAAAATCCCAACGGCTATATCTCGTTGCGATTCTTTGAATATTTAAAAAGTTATTAGCGTTTCAATATCCCATGTCGAAGAGTTTTGTAAATTTTGCGAAATTAAAAAGGCCGATTGCGCGCACAGAGCCCTCCAAATTTTATGCGCGTGCAGGACTTGTCAAAACTTTAAAATTTTTCGTTAACGTGACAAATGTCACTTTTTAGTTAGGATCTGCTGGCCTCAAAATTGCAGCTGAACCGCACAATTCACGATGTACTTTCAAGTTGGACTTTCGAGCTTGGATTTATTGCCAGAACGGCGGCCCGGCGGCCTGTTTTCGTTTGGAAATAAGGTTTGAAATTTTCGTGTTTTCGCAAAATTCGCCAAAAACTCCATAGTGCGTCCGATAGATTACACCTTATAGTCGATCCAGCGAAATTTAATGATTTCTTAATATCGGTCCTAGGACGGAACCGATTACAGTTTCGGACTCGGGACGACTTCAGGACCCCGAAACAATTTTCTGTTTCTCGATAGTGCTTTTCCTTCACTTTGACATTTAATTGTATCGAGTATTGTATCCAAGTAAGAAACTGCATGTTTCAAGCGCAGGATTAAACAAATGTTTTTAGTTTCCTAGTAGGGGGTCGAAAATCAGTTTCATGGCAAAATGACGTAACGCGTGAGATTTCAGCGGTTTCAGAACGATAGACGTCAAAATTACACTTTTTCGGTCACTCCTATTGAGCCTAAAATCAGAGCGTGACCAAGCAATTCACGATGTAGTTCTAAGTTCGACCCTCTACCTTGGATTTCTTATCAGAACAGTCTCACGGAAATTCGTTTGGAAATAGTATTTGAAGTTTTCCTGTTTTTGCAATTTTTTCAATTTTGTCAATGACTTGCAATTTGACAAATCATAGGGGTGGATTTAGGATAGGGGTTGCTCTGGCAGGTTGACTAGGTTTGAGTTCCACTATGTTTTATGTTGTTTGTGATAAGCTATATATGTATAGGCACTTGTGGTAATACGTTTCTGTTTTTACTTATATATGTATACTACAAATCCTATCTATTTTATACTTATCTATATTATACACTATTATTGACAACCTCAAACATTTATGTAGCTTGGGCAATAAATTATTATTATTATTATTATTATTACTTTAACATGAGGTAGATTAAGCAAAAGTAAACAAAAAAACTTATCGCTGCGTTAGAGAAGTCCGCCCAACAATCTCCTAGACAACTTAACATCGAGAAGCACGTCGAGCAGCTTATTTCCTTTTGTCCCGTCGAAACATGTATAGCCTAAAACCATATGTAACTTAAAATTATGTCGTTTTTCGCAATTTACAAAGATAGCAGTGATTTGAAGCAAAATAAAATATATGTTCAACTCCTCTCTCAATGCCTGATCCAATGATATGTCACACGGTTACAGTACATGCAAAATGTACCGAAATTAATCAAATAAGCAAGAAAATTGCAAAATCTTTGTAACTCTATAATACTTATTATTTATGTAATTTGAAGGTGGATTTTTATTGCATCCACATTTGTACGACGTATGTTAACTACGTGAAAACCAAATTTAGGCATAATCAGTAATCGTAGCCCTCCCTCAAGAAAAGTTTTTGTCAAATGATATAAACGAAATCCGAGTAATTTCAATGTCGCCAAAAATTCTTTAAAACAAAGTATTGTTTGTAAAACAAGCTGTAGATGATGTAGATTCACCTATTGTTAAAATAGCAATTGAAATATTAAATAATAGGCGAACATTTGTACTTAGTTGATGAGGACGTTGATCTCCTTGTTCTATTAATCGCTTTAACTCCAGAAGAAAAAGATATATTTTTCGTAAGGCCAGGAACAGGAAAAATTATATGGAAAATTCTTTCTTCGTCAGAAATCCAGAAATGATAAGAACGTATAAAAATAGTTACTTACATTACTAGATGCGAAAGGTTACTTTAAGGCGTGAGGTGATTTTTGAATGGTCGAGGCGAAGCCGAGACCTTTCAAAAAACACCGAATATTTAAAAGGGCTTTCGCATCGTGAAATGTATTATATTTTTTCTACTGTATCGAAAAAAATTATGGGATTTACTAATTTAAAATTATGAAATGAAATTAATTGACGTTTTTAATAAATTTTATAGTTTAGGAGGCTGCCTGTGAAAATTGTTTCCATGGCAACCAAATATTACACATTTTAATTTCTGGTGGTTTCAAACTAAAATAAACAAATACATATGTTTTGTGGCGATATAAATGGGAATATTGCTTGTGCCTTGTTTTACCCCAAGAAATCCAAGGCAAGGTATATGCAAACTTACGATGCGTTTTTAAAATGGAGTAGGTAGGTACCTACTACGTTGGATACTACGTGCCGACAAAAATGTTGGTGTACATCCTAGAAAGAGCTTTCTTTATTAATACAAAATTGTTTAGTTGTGTTAATTTGTTCAAATAGAACGAATTAATTTCGTTTAAAATTTGTTTTTCTACTTTTCTGTCCTGGTAACTCGAATGTTTACTTTCGTTATCGCGCGTGTTGATAGGGTTACAAAGTTCATTTATATAGACGGTAGTAGAAAAATACAGTTTTACTGAATCATGCCTTCAGTGGTTATGATACCACGTCTAGAATATTTCAGAAAGAAAAATTAAAAGTGATCAAACTTCTTCAGAAAGAAATGCAGTTGGTTAAAGTAGTAAGAACTTTCAATTGCAAGAATTCAACCCCCTCACAAGTAAAACAGGCTGGTGAAACTCTTTTCCTACTTGTATACGGTGCAAGGAAAATCACAAATGTCTCACTCAACTCATACAGATTTAATCAATTCAAAAAATCGCTGCACGAACAAAAATCAAAGTTGGAAATATTACCACCAACTTCAGAGGCAGTCGCTTAATATTCATTACGAGTATTCTACAAAATTCAGAAATGGCTTGGCAATGAAAAAAATCCACAACAGTGGGGATAGAAGAAAATTAACGGCTCCTTACAACCTGTGAGAAAGCTTTTTGTGCCAACAGCAGAAGCAATATTGCAGCTTATCTCCTGCAACCGCAACAGAAAAGCAGTTTGAAGATGCTTACAAATTTACGGAAATTGTCAGGGAGTACGATGTCTAACTTCATACATGGATCAAATTATTTATTTATATGCTATCGATTCCGATCTTCTTTAGATACAAAGTGTGTTTCATTCAATATATATAAAATTTTAAACAACTGGATAATCCTCACTTGTACAATTATTATGTACTTTTTCAATTTGCAGAATATACTCACAGATAAACAAGCAAAAAATGAAGGAAACAAACGTAAAATTGGTAAAAAAATTTAATAAAAAGTCAAAAATTGATATTTCTCTATAAATGAAAATATTCCTATTTTTTCAAAATTTCTCATGGTTCAATTGCCAATTTTTATTATGCATGTGAAAACCTAGTTCATCCCACGATTTTTCAAGTAGGCAGCTCCGACACACCCCTTACGGTTCGGGACTCTTAAGTTTCTTGAAACATAGGTACCTATGTATTTTTAAACGAATATGTCAAGTTTCAACGAATTCACTATGTTCTTGTTCAATTTGGACACTTTTCCTGTACCATTAGATGCGTTTAATAGTTTGCGATTAATCGATGTCGGTATTTGTAATTGTTAGGAATCACTTTTCAGCTTCACGAAATTATTTTAAATTATTTTAGTTTTAACATTAAAAATGTTTGTTGGTGAAAAAAATTTGTATACCTAATACCATTTTAGTTTTCATTATGAGAATGTTTTTGTTAATAAAATAAGTTTTTATTTTAATTTCTAAATAAAACTACTGATAATAAGATTTTAATTTTTGAAAATGTTTTGTGTTAATGAAATAACTATTTACTACTTTGCAACAAATTTTTATTTTTATCACATCCGAAATATCACAAGATTTGCGTTCCACTTCGTCATTTCCAATGTCTCCTCCGGTTGCATCTTTTGCGAAGGACTGTGAATTTTTTGACGTATTTTGTTTTTTGGCGTATTTTGTTTATTTCAACATTTGGATACAATATTATAATGGGATTGTATATCAGATCTTATTTATAATATTTCATCACGAATAAATTCTTTTTAAAAGTTAGAAATAGAAATTTTGGGGTCCGGTAGTCCCGGTAGACTCCATTCCAGTGGATCGATTTTGTTCATCAACGAACTCAATCTTTTCTTTGACCTCTAGAACGTGTGTACCAAATTTGGAAGCTTTATCTCAAAAACTGTAGCTGCTATCGCGATACACACAGACACACACACAGACAAAAAAATTTTTGTCAGAAATTTTGTGTATCGTCATAATTCGTCGAGAATCGTCCAGAAATGCAATAAAAATTCTCAGAAATTTTTTTACGAATACATATACCTTTCTCACTTTTGGTGAGGTAGTAAAATAGAATATTTCATCATTTCGACATAACCAAAAAAGATATGCTTGCAAATGTTTATATCAATGAAGGCAAAAAAAATAAGCTATTTTATGTGATAGTCAACTGTGGGTTACATTAAAAAATAAAGGCAAGAGTATTTGTTCAAAAATCATGTTAGCTATGGAAATTCCAGCAGGTTTGAATTGTACCTAAAAATATCTATTAATAACAATTTTCACTTATATTCTAGAGTTAACGTTTTCGAAGTTATATAAAATTAAAAAAATTGGCCATTTTCAGTATTTTTCAGGATAATTCAACGACCTAACATACCACAATTCTCAATGAATTGCTATCACAAATCTGCCCAATTTTAACTATTTTGGCTATTTAACCTGTAGCTCTAAACATAAGAAAGTTACTTATGCAAGGAGATAGACTTAAAGTAATATCATACATTTACTGATGATTTTTAACTACGGAATAGAGGATTTTTTTTACTTGAAAGTGGGACAAAAGTTAATTAGCTTCTCAATAATATGTAATTTGATGTTACCAGAAGAAAAATGGGTTCAACGCACCTTCACAACTTGATTTTTTTTCTTTTTCGTTGTCTATTATTATCACGAGTTATTGTTTAGGCACGTGACTTAACGATATAGTTGACAGTTTTGACTTTCCACTCAGCCATTTCGAAAAAAACGGACTCATCATCCTGCACCCGTACTAAAAATAAATTTAATATACATCTTAATGACCTAAATAAAAAATTTGTTAAGGTCTTAATTTTACTTAGTAGTTTGCCTATGTATATGTAAGTGAGTCAAATGCCGTTATTAGTTTTCAAGTGTATTATTACTAGGAAGAGAATAACTATCTATTTAGTAATAGACTAATAATAATGAGAAGAAATGCATTTTCACACTAGTGGAAGTTAATGGTGCTGATCGGTTACAATTGTCGATTAGATAGCCGGGTGGTAGGGTAAAAACAAAGCAAGGTGAATTCATGAACAATGATCTTTAGTTTAAAGTAAACTGCGGTGGAACGTTTATTCGGTGAACAATTTAGTCGAAGGCGCGTGTATGAATAGTAGGTAGCAATAATGTCCTGGACACCGCCAAATTTAGCAGGAGCTTGTGTATATTATACGAATATTACCACATGTCAACCCTCGACATTCATATTTCTTCAGTTAGTAGCATCGCTTTGTGGTTACTCGATAGATTCTGCGGGGAACAACTTCGACTTTGGACACGATTTTCGAGGCATAAAATTCTCGGACGTTACCTTCACTAATACTTTCTTCAATGAAGAGGCGCCGAAAACAGAGGAATATGATTTTATTGTGGTTGGTGCAGGAAGTGCAGGATGTGTTGTTGCCAATAGATTGACGGAAGTGCCGCATTGGAAGGTATGTTTTATACTATTTAATATGTGTTATGAAATAAATTAATAGATATTTTTTAAAATATATATATTTCTTTTGGGAAACTGGATACATAGGTAAAAAAAAAAATATTTTTAATTTTTTAATTTGAATTTCTCCATATAATTTGGTATTTTGTGAAATTCAATAGGTACATAATAAGTTAACAGAAAAAACTATTTTACCGTTTGAAATAATATTCGTAAAATAAGAGCTATTTTTAACATCATAATATAACAAAGTTATATACCTAATGAAATTATTGTAATCGTGCAAAAAATCTACAATAAAACAAAATGAAATGTTTAAAACCTTAATGATTCTGTTTTTTTTTAAATGTCTGTCAATTTTCCAGTCAATATATTCAATAACTTGAGAAGTTCCTCAGATATTTTCGTAAAATTTAATAAGTAGATGCCAAATTAAGTTCACAGTTAAACAGTATTAGTAACAGGGTTGGTGTGGGTGAAAAAGAAGTATACAATTATTTATACCTTACTAAACCTTACTAAATTTCACTAAGTAAAACATTTTCTGTTTATTATCTATCGCCGTGTTTGTCACGAAAATGTGTCGCTACGTTGTTAAGAAATTTAATAAATTTATAGATCACAAAGTTATACAAATTAAAGATCAATGTCTGTAGTACGGAGGTGTAAGTTTTCTTAAATACAAAATTTTTAGTAATTTATCTTTGTTTCTAAAATATACAATACTTCTATGTGGTACCAATTTTTAAAATAGTGCTAGAGTGCAGTGTTGTTTCATAATTGATTTTATATTTTACTGAGATAAAACTAATATTTTGAAAAAACATGTTCATCGCCTGCTTGTTTGTCGTAATAACCTTAAAGGGTTTTAAAACATTTCAATAAAATTTAATCAACGTACAGATCTACCTTTTGTTTGTCAATTTCACTTTTATTAAATCAGTGTGGGGAAGCGGGGGCGGTGAAAATTACTTACTTTAAAAAATATGTCAACTTTGTAATGACATAAAATTTAGGTGATCTAACTCAAAAATGTATTGTTAATATATGTTTGTAATTGCTCATTTCAGAAATATTCAGAAAGTTCTTACGGTGGTAATTTTTAAATAATTTCTATAACGAAATATTTTAGTGGGTGATCATTTCAAGACTGTCATTGTCTTTTCTTAGTAATACAAAATTATGCATCGGTTCCTTCAATATTTTTTTAACAAAAAGTAAAAAGAATACCTTGACCATTTTTGATATTATATATTTTTAACTAGAATACATAAAATATATTTTTTATAATGGAATAAATACAATTTAAACTAAGAAACGAAATTACTAATGCCATTTAGAATCTTAGTAGGTACATTTAGTTCAGACGGTAACTATTTTTTTTTTGACAAATTGAGGAGGCGGTGTTTCCTTTTTTTTCAATACAGCTTTATTTCAAGGTCAGGAATAACCTCGGGAATAACATATCAAAAATGTGAAAATTACAAAGATACAGAACTGTCACTAATTATGCAAATTAGGTAGGCAAAATCGTGTTTTTGTGCAGTAACTCGTTTTCTATCGATACCTATTACACTCCAAATGGCAGTATCATGCTCAGAAACTATTGTTTTGAGAAAATAATATATATAACCTTTTTTATAGAGAATTTTATTATCTTTAACTTTGTATACTGTCATATTTGGAGAGTAAAATTGATAGAAAACGAATTATTGCACAAACGCCAGATTTTGGTACCTAATTTGCATATTTAAAGATAGTTCCGTATCCCTGTAGTTTCAGAAGTTTTATGTTTTTCCTGACCTCTAAACAAAGCTATTCAGAAAAAAAACCACTGCCGTCTCAATTTGTCAAAAAGGACATTTTTTCGTCCTGTCGCCTGGACTAATTTATGACCTATCCCAATTTAAGTTGATTACTAACCACCAATAAATTAAGAAACGACGGAGAAGCTGATTTGTCGGTACAGTGGGCTATTAAGGGAACGGGTTCGATCCCCAGCTCCGATACTGGAAATATCTGCGCGCAATATGGGTGTGTCTGAATTTTTTCAAACGTCCTGGATAACTTTGGCCTTGGATATGGGTTTCTAAATTGTGTAATTTTTTCTGTCTTCTGTTAATACATACTTATACGTACTGTAATTTGCCAGGTCCAAGAAGCTTGTTTTAAAATGAAAGCCTGTTGGTCAGTTTGTGATTTGGAAGCATATTATTAAAATGGCAAATGCTTCTTATTATAAAATCCGAAATGTTAGTTTATTTCTTATACTTATAAAATAAAAATACGAAATCCGAAATGCTAGTTTATTTCTTATATGAAATAGAATATTTAGAAAATAATTACTAAGTTCTCGGTATATATATTTTAGAATAAATTTTCCACGAAGGAACAGTGTTGTTTTACATTAGATTAGAGAGACTTTAAAATGAATCGAATATTTATTTTTGTATCAGATTATTTTTTTTTAATTTATTTTGTGGATTCGGCACACACAACCTTCAAATGAATAGAAATAATAAACTTATCTTTCCTTTCGCGTATTACGTTAAAGATACATTACAAGCGATCGTCCTTGCCAACCCAATACTAACGACCTTAAAACATTCAAGGACCATTCGGTATCAACAGTTATAAAAGTAACCTAAAAAAAAATTGAGCGGAACACAAACAATATTATATTTAATGGCATATCAAATAGATAAAATCATCGAAATGAAACATTGGAAGGAACTGTATATGTCATGAAAATATATTTTTTTTCCAATAAAGGGTTTAATTCTTCTAATACCGACTCGGTGGCGTAGTGGGCTAGAGCATGACTGACAGACATGGCTCTGGCCACACTGCCTATCGTGTCCGGGTTCGAGGCCCGGCATCGGCAGATGGCAATGTCGGTAGGTATGGATGTTTGTCTGCGTTTTTTCTAATGTGTAGCCCCCTTCCGGACAGCCTTTGGTTTTGGATTTGGGGGTTGTCTAATTTCTGTGGTGTGTTTAATTTCAGTATCATATACAATAAAGTTCTTGTAAAAAAATTTATATGACGCATTTGAATTTGTGGAAAATAAAACCCCAATTTTTGTTTTTAGAAAGCAAAACCATACAGTTTGCGGAGAGCAGTTCAACTTTATTTGTTCAATATTTTTGACTTGATGGCAGAATTTTAAGTGTTAAATTGTAAAACAAAGAACTTTATTTATTGAAAATATTGAATAAAATAACCTGTACCTGTAATCATATTCGCCATCGTGTACGTTCTAAAATACCGGAACACTTATGAAATTTCCAAATATGTTTGGGGGTTTGGGAAACACTGCTTTCGTATTTGCTATTAATACACCCACTTGGTAACAGTTCCCTGTAGTTTCTACCGCAAGAAACCTTGGCGTATACAAGTAATGTGTACTAAATTAGGAAAACAATTTAAGTGCCAGCTTGTAATATGGATGACGCAGCATCACTTAAAAACATAGTGAATTTCCAAATTTTTGTAGTATACCAGTTTAATTGCTTCGCCAGTACATTATTCAAATATTTTACTAGCTAATAAACATGAAGGTGAATGAGCATGTGAATTCAGCGTATACATAGCTATCACATTAGCTACAGGATTATTCTAGGAATTTGTAGTTTCGTCGATGGTTATTCAGTTTCTTCTGAATCCTGCCACGCATATATGGTAAATATTCCAAGACGGTTGATATCAATATATTAAAAGGTATATTGCCTAAAAGTTATTTGTGGCATCGATTAATTTTCTTTCTTTTCTTATTTGGGATTTATTACCAAACTCTTGAATATTTTGAAACCCAGATAATCTAAAAAATATCTGAATTGTTTAAAAAATAATCTTTACACCTGTGACTTTACGTTAAAGAAACAGTTAAAGGTTGGTTTTCTGGCAGAAACTAAATAAAATTAAGATAAAAATAATGATTTTTCGCAGACGTTTCGAAAACTCGATCCGTTTCCTTTTCCGATACTAAGATCCTTTTTTATTTGTATAATTGGTGAAAATTACACAATTTCAATGTTTATTTCATAACCGTAGATACTACTTACCTACTAGGTACATTCACAAAAATGTTGCTCATATTAGTTTTTAGATGCTAAGATCTTCTATTAGCATCGGTAACATTGTATAACAATCTAGAGATTCTTTAATTTTTCTCTTTTTACTGTCTGACTCTTTTGTTAACATTTTTACCCCATTCCAATTTATTCAAGGTCCGTTTTCAAAAGCGTGTTAGGATTTTTCAACATCATTTTTTTTAATATAATTTTTGTGTTCGTCACATTAAACAATTTGGATGACTCACCAACATAATATTTTGAAAATATTTGAAAATAGTACAGTTAGTGTTATGAATATTCGGTACAATTGACACGACATGCCATATTTTTCCTTTAAAATGGAAACTATTTAGATATCGCCTGCTTTAATTTTATTTTGTATTATTTAATTTTAATAGTGTATACTTGTGTTTTTGCAAAATCACGCCACAAAGGTATATATCATGTATTTGCCGGAAATTACTAATTGCCATTACTACGATGATTAGTAACACATTTTAAATCGCGTAACTATATTATTTATGCAAATTGTGTGTAATGAAATTGTGAGACGGTGTTCGTTATACATTATTATCTTCTGTTTGAATTTTGCGTAATCAAACGACGAGAAAGTCGTTTTGTGGTTTACCAAATCTACCGACTAACCTATATGTTGACTACTTTTCAGTAAAATCTAACAACTTTATGTTAAATTTAAAAAGATGGACGATAGTAAATATAGAGGATTAACTTTAAGAAAATTACCACTTATATAGAAATACTTATACCTTGTTTAAATTTAAATAATTAATTAGGCTTCTGTCATATTCTTGATTTAATTGAATAGTAAAATTAAATTACGACAAGTGGAAAGGCCTCAATTTTAAATTGCCTATTTTTCCTCAGTGCATTACATAGGAACATAAAAACCTTTTACTGTATTCACATTCTCTTAATTCTACTAGGTAGTGTTATTTATTACACGAGTAACGTATATTTAAATTACTGTTCCTTACAATGTTGTTTATAATGTAGGAAATACCAAATTCGTTTTATTTAGATTACCTCTTTCTAAGAGACAGCTAAAAATTATAAAACGAAATAATTTGCTTTTCTGAATATTTTTGACATTAATCATGGAAATAACCCTGGGTGAATTTCGTAAAAAATTTAGTATGTTGTAGTTTTTGCCTAACTGAACAAATATTCATGGCTACAAAGCTTAAAAGTATAAAAAATATGGGTGTTAGAGGTTGTTTTTATATATATCAAAATAAACAAAAAATCTCTATATAACATTGATCCTAAAACCAACCGTTTTCGAAAAAAAAAAATCAAAAAAGTTGGTTACCCCCTACTAAATTTTGAATAGTTTCGATTATTTTTTAATATCTTTGAGGTTATACTCCCAGATAGGTTTGCGATTGTTTGACTCTAAATAAAAAAATCGATAATCCAATATGGCGTCTGGCCGCCATATTGAATCCATTTCTGTTGTCGTACCAAGGTCTGTGACACCTTAAATTAAAGGTTTATTCTTGCATAGTAACTTGCCTAAATTTTGTTGTAATCCGATCACGTATAACAAAAGAGCAGCATTAAAATAAATCCGACGTTCACACACCATGCTAATTTATTTACCTGATTTTTTGACTTAATAATGCCCGATTATTAATCCCAGTAAGCATTTGAATTGAACATAATGAAAAATTTGTCAATAAGACAAGTAAAATCATATTTGAAATACTATTTTTTATTATCTACTAGTTAAGATTTTTCAAATTTTAGTAACTATAATCAAATTAACACACTTATTAGTGAAACGATCTATCGTTAAAGCTGATATTGTACAAGGAAAATAAAAATGTGCCTTGAAAATGTGGAAATACATCTAACAGGTATTATTTACCTGTCATTATTACATACATTCCCTACCTCCATAAAGTGTTTTATAATAATCATGCATTGAATTTTAAACGATAAAATCGAAGCTATTTTGATATTTGGCCAAATGAAAAAAAATTCCCTAGAGCTGTCTTTGACACTTCTCACACAGTGGCATAGCGCTCAGAAGAGTTGGTGTTAAAAATTGTTTGCCCTACTGTTAGTTAACTTGAAAAATCTTAATAAATAATACAAAATTGTATTTCAAACATAATTTTACTTGTATTATTGGCAGATTTTTATTATGTTCAATTCAAATGTTTACTGGGATTAATAATCTGGTGTCATTGAGTCAACAATCAAAGTAAATAAATGAGCACGCTGTGTGAGCATCGAATTTGTTTTAATATTACTTTACTATACAGTGTTAAAATGAAAGCACTGCTTTAGAAAATACCCTGTATATACCATTGCATGACTGATCTAGCACTAGATAGGGAATATTAATATTTGCTAGCTGATTTTGTTGTCCTAATTAATTAACTTCTACTGTTACTCTTATTCAAATAATTATACATACCTACCTACTTTTACTTATATGACATTGCCAATACGCATTCTACATAGACTACCGTAGATTGAAGGTACTAAATCCTTCAATCAACGGTATTTCGCAAAAGCTTAATCATGTGGGTTTCAATAATATGTAACTTTCAGTTTTGAATGGCTCGCGACTGTTGTTTCTTACATACAAATATGACTTAAATTATTATCAGGTTTCGTATCAAAATTAATTACATGTTTTCTTAGTCGGTCCCTTTTACAAAAAATATTCAAGGTGTATTACTACTATTACTAGAACTTTCAATGCACATATTTTCATACAGTTACCACTATGGCATTGAGATAGATAATTATTCAGCTTATACCTACTTATACTGTGCGTACAAAAACCGCACGTAAACAGGTGATTTGTTTGAGGAACCACAATTTACTTGAGTAGAGCGATCATTACAAGAAGTGAATAATTGGATTCTTAAAAAGGGTAAAAATGGTGTTTTAACATATTTATCTAATCTAATACATTTAACGCAGGGAAATAGTAATAAATTACTATACAGGGTGTCCCGAATTGTACTAAATAATTGTACTGAACTTTACAGAATGAACTTTACAAAATATGAAAAAAGTTCCTATAAACATGGTGCGGGAAACGCTTAATTTCCGAGATTGAAGTTACAATTCTGAATATGTTTTTTTGTATAATTTTGACGACTAAAGATACCTAAATGAAATTTTGCACAATAATTCAGATTTTTATGCTTCATAAACTGAAGAAACTCCTTCTACCCAAATAATTCAGGGCAGGTAAGACTAGGGGGGTAAAGTTAAAACATTACCCCAACTTGTTTGCACTTTTCACTATCAATTTATGACAAAAATTTAAAATGCCTTTTTAACGCTTACACTTGGAGTAGTTTTCCACACACACCAAAACACTTTTGCACACACTCGACGCGCGTTTCGCCAACCAAGTTGGCATCATCGGGAGATGATTAAAACTAAGCTTAACCTAACAATGGGACCTATTTATACCTAAAAATGCGTTACGCTTCGACGAACAATTACCGCGATAGTAACAAAAAAGGCGGGTAAAATATTTAGCTTCGTTGAAGCGTTAACGCTTGACTAACATGAAAAGCGGGCTATTTGGAATGGGCCCTCTGTCACTATTCATACTATGTTTACATTTGTTAATTTCCAAGCTTTCGAATGCATCTAGTTGTCTAGAGTTTGTTACATTTCTAATCAACCTTAAATTATTAATATCTATTTTATGATTGTTATCAAAAGCATGTTGGGCAACGCTAGACTTCTCTATTCTTCCGTATTTTAGATGAGCCATATGCTCCTTAAATCTCGTGTGAATAGAGCGTCTTGTTTGTCCAACATACTTTTGGTTGCAGTCCTTACAGCTAATTTCGTAAATCCCCGACCTTTCGTTCATTCCAATTTTATCCTTAGGGTTGCCTAAAAGTTGTTGTAGTTTATTTCCTGATCGATGAACTACCGTCATATCAATGTTGTTGAAAATTCTACTAAGACCTCGGGTAAACCGAGGTTCATATGGAATTGATACAAATTTTGAATTTTCCTTATCAATACGAAAGGTCGAAGAATTTCGAAGTGCCTCCCTAAATTTACGCTTCCTAATTAATTTATCAATCAAATTAGTAGAAAAACCATTACTCAAAGCTATATCCTTAATTAACTCTTTTTCTTTTTCAAACCTCTCTTTAGTTAGCGGAAAACTTAATAATCGACTAACCAAAAAATTAAAACTTGCCATCTTGTGTTGGTCACAATGATGAGAATCATTAGGAATATATCTAAGAGTGCTGGTATCTTTCCTATATACATCGAATTCTAAATTATTTTCATTATTTCTAATTACTAGTACATCTAAAAATGGTAGTTGTTGATTGTTTTCAATTTCATATGTAAATTTGACAGAAGTGAAACGACTATTTAATTTGGAAACAAAAACGTCTACATCCGCGACTTTTGTATTAAACACTGCAAAAATATCATCCACATACCTAAGCCAAACTCTAGGAAAATACTCGAATTCTTCTTTTGCTTCTGTTTCGAAGCGATTCATGAAAAGACTGGCAATGAATGGTGACAAAGAGTTACCCATGGCTGTCCCTTCATGTTGTTCAAAGAAATTATTATTGAATTGAAAGCAATTTTGCTTCATACAAAGTTTTGTGAGTTGAATATATTCGTTTACTACCTCTTGGCTTAAATTATTTGATTCGAGTAAACTCCTGAGATAGTCCATGGTTTGTGGAATTGGTACACTCGGAAACAACGAACAAACATCAAAGGAGACCAAAATTTCCCCATCTTGTAGCTGAATATTGCTAATTTTATTAATGAAATCATTTGAATTAATAACTGAAAAGCCAGGTTGTGAAATGGGTAAATTTTCGAACTCCTTCGACAACCATTTTGATAGGTGATAAGTCGGTGATCCAATTGCTGAAACAATAGGACGCACCGACTTACCGGGTTTATGTATCTTGGGTAGGCAATACAATCTAGGGACGCTTGGGTTAGATATATGTAATCTATTTTTCAAAGCTGGGGTAATAAGGTTATTACAGGATTTAAGTACATTCCTTACTTCGGTAATCATTTTAGGTAGTGGGTTTCTTGAAAGTTTTTTATAAGGACCATTACTAATCAGGTTGTCTACTCTTTCATAATAGTCCTTTTTATCTAAGATAACAACCTTATTACCCTTATCGGCTTTTAAGTAAAAACAATCTTTCTCTCGCAATCGCTTGACAATGTTTCTATTCTTTTTGGAAATTGGTTTTTTATTGACATTATTAATAATATTTGTAGAAATTTGATTTCTGCACGCTTCTCTGATAAAACCCTTAGAGGAGTCGGGCAGGGACTGAATTGAACTTTCCACATTTGCCACGATCTCCTCCAAAACGTCTGTAGAGGCAGGCAAAGCAAACTTTAATCCCTTGTTAAGGAGACTAAGTTCTTCTTTGTCGAACGATTGTGAGGAATGATTTTCTACAATTGTAATGACTTTCTGATGAACATTGTCTTTTCGCGTTGCTGAAACTAGTTTTTTAAGTTTTTTATTTTGTGATGACATTTTCTTGATAAATTTTGCATTAATCGATAAAAACATATTCCTCTGAAAGTCACACCATTGTTCATATTCTAAATTATTTAATTTAAATGTAAGTTTTTTGAAAAGTCCATATGCTTGTAATTCAAGCATACTTCGTTTACTATACAGATATTTGATTTCTAAATCTAGCCATTTTTGTTTTGCAAAATAAGTAACTTTATCTGAAATATTTGAGGATTTTGGGATTTTTACTTGAATAAAATTTGGAAAAACTGAATGACGTTTACAGTGTACTAGTAATTAGAAATAATGAAAATAATTTAGAATTCGATGTATATAGGAAAGATACCAGCACTCTTAGATATATTCCTAATGATTCTCATCATTGTGACCAACACAAGATGGCAAGTTTTAATTTTTTGGTTAGTCGATTATTAAGTTTTCCGCTAACTAAAGAGAGGTTTGAAAAAGAAAAAGAGTTAATTAAGGATATAGCTTTGAGTAATGGTTTTTCTACTAATTTGATTGATAAATTAATTAGGAAGCGTAAATTTAGGGAGGCACTTCGAAATTCTTCGACCTTTCGTATTGATAAGGAAAATTCAAAATTTGTATCAATTCCATATGAACCTCGGTTTACCCGAGGTCTTAGTAGAATTTTCAACAACATTGATATGACGGTAGTTCATCGATCAGGAAATAAACTACAACAACTTTTAGGCAACCCTAAGGATAAAATTGGAATGAACGAAAGGTCGGGGATTTACGAAATTAGCTGTAAGGACTGCAACCAAAAGTATGTTGGACAAACAAGACGCTCTATTCACACGAGATTTAAGGAGCATATGGCTCATCTAAAATACGGAAGAATAGAGAAGTCTAGCGTTGCCCAACATGCTTTTGATAACAATCATAAAATAGATATTAATAATTTAAGGTTGATTAGAAATGTAACAAACTCTAGACAACTAGATGCATTCGAAAGCTTGGAAATTAACAAATGTAAACATAGTATGAATAGTGACAGAGGGCCCATTCCAAATAGCCCGCTTTTCATGTTAGTCAAGCGTTAACGCTTCAACGAAGCTAAATATTTTACCCGCCTTTTTTGTTACTATCGCGGTAATTGTTCGTCGAAGCGTAACGCATTTTTAGGTATAAATAGGTCCCATTGTTAGGTTAAGCTTAGTTTTAATCATCTCCCGATGATGCCAACTTGGTTGGCGAAACGCGCGTCGAGTGTGTGCAAAAGTGTTTTGGTGTGTGTGGAAAACTACTCCAAGTGTAAGTTCTACACCAAAGGTTCCAACCCCTCTTCAGGAATTTTTAACGCTAAAAAGATCTCGTGTTTTTTTCCCAAAAATTATCCATTTTTGAGTTAATGATTCTTTAATTTCATAACTTGGTTTGACTTGAACTGACTGTTCAGTGTTCATGGGTCATAGGTTGTGCTGAGGCGATGTGACAGTACTATTGTGCAATGTATGTGGGTTAAATTGTTCCTTGTTGTTGACAACTTAGGATCGTTAAGTCAATTAAGAAAAGATATGTCAGCGACTTAAGTAAGTGGATTCGTCTGCCAGAAGCTTATTGAAAATATGCTGCCTCTATTTTTTTCTATCGGCTCAATGAGCAAAGTGACCATTTCCATTCACAATAATCTCAGTGTGTAATATTTGTATTTAATGAATTCCATAATGTTCAAGTTTAAACGCCGGCTAAAAGGTTCTTTACTCACATTCAAAATGTAACTGACGTCTATATTTGAAGTAGGTAAACTCTGTCGCACACTCAATAAGTGTATGCCTTTAGAATTTAAAATTTAAATGCTAATAAGCAGAAAAATTTGCATTTGTTAAATGATGTAAAAAAAAACAGTCGTTATGAAAGTTTCATGTTATTGTAACCATAAATAAGCACGGAAATTAAACAATTTAGGAAAAAATTTCCTATTTTACCATACATTGTATACAGTACGTCAACTGAACTCTCAGACCAATTAAAAAAAAATACGTGAGTTAAACTGAGAACTAAGATTAAATAAGATCGAATAGTGAATAGAATATTCGTTTATTTAACATAGACGTTTCTATTTGAGAGCGATTGGCAGTCCATGAGGAAATTACTATATCGTCTTTCTTGCTTGCTTACGCAGTCTTCGTTAATATTTGGTTTGAAGTTTACATACGGTATATCTACCAATAAATTACACAGATATCAGGAAAGTTCCTCTAACCTACATGAAATAAATTATACAGCTACAAATTTTGCATACATCATATTATAGGAAGTAATAAGTTACCCGATTCTAAAGTTCCTCGTTTCACAGTATGTTCTGATATTTTCTAGACTGATTTGATAATCGGGGTAATAGTGTAATAAGCTGCAAAATACGTTCCACGACTTCATGATGAATATCATTAGCAGAAAATAGAAATTTTTAAGAAAGATATTCAAAATAAAAAACTTAATATTCTGAAGGGTATTCATGTGAGTGAATGGATATATAAAGGAATGTTTTTATATATTGTGAGACGCTAGACATGGTTTTCAACCCTCCTTTATATAAAAAAAAGAATTTTAAATTATTTTTTTCTCAATTTATCTCAAATACACATAGTTTACTGAAACTGACTTGCAATTCTTCTTAGCCTACTGTCTTGCTGGTGAATATGTTATTTACATTGTCTGTAAATTCTTTGCACAACTGTTACTGATAATTCTACATGTTACCTGTCTACTGTAATTTTCTCTTCTTCTCCAGCACGTGTGGATAATTTTCTCTCCTTGTTGTATTAATTTTCTTATAACACTAAAATATGTAAAATAAATGAAGTTAAACGAAATCAGAGATCTATATTGTTGTTGGGTTTGTGGTAGAAGAATGTAGAACATTTAAAATTAGGACTTTACGTATGATAAAAAGGACAAGAAAATGATAGTATAGGTAATAAATAATTCACGTTCACTTGAAATGCTTGCATGTTTGCATTTAGATATTGTTACAAATACATTTTTTAACATCCGAATTGCTCGAAATTTTTTCCGTCCATCCAAAGAATTTGTAATCAACCTTAATTTTAAAAACGAATAGTGAAGAAAATTTGCGAAATTATACATCCTTCATCGACCTTCTAAATTACTATGATAATCAAAAAATAAAAAAGGAAGGATCAACTAGATTAGTTACGTATAATAGAAATCTACTATTTCTTATGGTAGGTAAGAACGTATTGCGACAACCATAATAGCCAACATGCAAATATTAACAATTTAAATCAAAACCAATTAATTTATAAGTGTTGTTAACATAAATGTTTTGCGTAAGTCAGAGACACCTACTTAGTAAAATTTGATAAACAATTTATGATAGAAAAATAAACAGACAATTACGTTACCTATACCGGGTGGTCACGAGTCAATGTACGCCCCCAATTTTTTTGTTGTTTTTGAACTTAAAAATTTCGTTTTTGGTATACGTGAATAAGACAAAGGTGTGTTATTTTTAGACCAACAGGAACGAAAATATCACTTCCTGTTGAACCGGAAGTGACATCAACTTTTTTTTCTTAAATGGAATGACCATGTTTTTTTTGTGGTGTTTTATAAAACATGAAATTCTAACTGCAACGGTTTTTTCGAATTTCAAAAATTCCAAAAAATAAGTGAGATACGAATGATTTTTTATTTTGTACAAAATGGCCACTTCAGATGAATGCGATGTAAGAAAATTACTAAGTAGGCTATGGAAATTATTAGCAAGGTAGTAAGCTTGTCTGTAAACAATAAAATAGTTATTTAAATTACTGATATATACGACTATTTTTAGGTTTTTCTCAAAAAACGGAATTTCATTTTCATTTTCATTTCCGTAGGGGTCCTATGGAAAATTTTTAAATGGGACCGTACTATTTTTTGTTATTATTCGGACATAATGATTCATAAGCTTAAATTTTTTCGCCAATAATCATTTCTTAACGAGATCCTTTGTAATAATAAAAGTGTATTTAAAAGGTAAGCACAAATTAAACAAGAAATAATTTTAATGAACCTTTTAAAAACACTTTTATTATTACAAAGGATCTCCTTAAGAAATGATTATTGGCGAAAAAATTTAAGCTTATGAATCATTATGTCCGATTTAAAAAAAATAGTACGGGCCCGTTTAAAAATTTAGCATAGGACCCCTACGGAAATGAAAATGAAAATTAAATTCCGTTTTTTGAGAAAAACCTAAAAATAGTCATATTTATCAGTAATTTAAATAACTATTTTCATAGCCTACTTAATAATTTTCTTACATCGAATTCATCTGACGCGGCCATTTAGTACAAAATAAAAAATCATTCGTATCTCACTTATTTTTTGGAATTTTTGAAATTCGAAAAAACCGCTGCAGTTAGAATTTCATGTTTTATTAAACACCACAAAAAAACATGGTCATTCCATTTAAGAAAAAAAATATCACTTCCGGTTCAACCGGAAATGATATTTTCGTTCCTGTTAGTCTAAAAATAGCCCACTTTTGTCTTATTTACGTATACCAAAAACGAAATTTTTAAATTAAAAAACAACTAAAAAATTGGGGGCGGACATTGACTCGTGGCCACCCGGTATACATAATTATCACGATTTTTATGTAACCAACCTAATCAAAACATAAACAAATTGACTAAGACCTTATTTCCTAATATCACAATTTTTTTATATTTTATATCTCGCCTCGGGGATAATTCTAACGGTATGAGAAGTTTGTTGAAAAAATTGATACAAAATGGATATAACCATAGTTGTTTAACTTTAACCTGTTTAAATAAATGTACGTTCTTGTAGATAAATTATTATTAATGACCTTGACAGCCAATTTGGAAGAAATTTACTAATCGAGGAAGTATACAAGTAACAATCGTGAAAAATTCCATCTAATTTTTTTATATCATTACGAAACACAATGTTCATGGAATGATATTACCATGCACCTGAAACTAATAGTCGAACATTAATCTTATAATATTTTGTATAAGTTGCAGCTAATAAATTATTGGTAATTGTTTAGAATATATTCAATTCTGAAAATAAATGCTTAATAACTAACATAAAGAACTAAATTTTTTCCGCTGAGTGAAAGTTATGATTTTTTCATAATAATTATTCACGCTTCTGACACATATCCCTCACCCTCTGACCCATCTGGCAGTCATACTTCCCATTCCCTTCCCCTCATCTTTTAAATAGTATGTCAGTGTCTAATATTAAATTTTTTGCAATAAAAAATTTGTACGAAACTGTTTTTTGCTTGTCAGATCACCTTATTTTGTTATTCTACATTACCCATTCAGACATATTCAAGTAGATAAGTTAGTAATATATCAGTGATATTTTGTTGTTTTTAGGGACGTTAATAAGCGATAAAAAATGATCCTGTATATCTTGCTATATTATACTATTTTTATACTATTTTTCTTACATGGTGCCAGGTTTGCATTTAAAGTTTTTACAGTATCTAAAATTAGTCAGAAATTCTTTCAGTGAGTCCCGGTCTATTAAACTTCGATTTTTCTTTTATTTTAAATTGTTAATTTCCTAATGTTAATAGGTTTTGTATTCGGTAATACTTCAAAAGTCGTTTTTCATTTGTTTCTTTCATCAGTTGATTAATTATGCGCTGTCACAAACAATTTGCTCTGTATCTTCATTGTCCATGGTTTGAATTTTTTTCATCTTTTTAAAATTACCGCATGCGAAATTAATTTATTGCGTGCTACTTTAATAATTAGTCTATTTTATATTACTTAATGCAACTAAATAACATTTTCTAAAAATTCAGACGTTTTATAAATGTAATAATTTATTTGTCATAAATTGCATAATATCTCATTATGTTCCATTACTACATTTAATATAATCGAGAACATGATTGATTCCTATTTAAACAGAGTGTGAGTAATACAGTTTTATTATTAAGTGATTGTTAGTTTGACTATAAAATAAAATTGTAAGTAGGTACATTTTTATGTCAGTATTTTTCCTTGTCCTTCCACCCAGGTGACCAGAATAATGGGTGATGGGTGATAATCAAATTCAAGAGGCATGGACGAACCCGCTTGCATTATTGTCAAATACGACGTAAATCATAAATCCTTGATGTGAGCACGACAAAGTTCAATTTTTTACTTTTTGATTATCGTAAAACTTTGAAATATTCAGCAAAATTTTAAGGTTATGAGTGCCAATGCTTATAGAAACATTGATGGCTTTATTGCCTGGTGTCGGTTATTGGCGGTATCATTCAAAATACACCGATGTTAAATACTTGATTGTGAAAATCAAAATTGCATACTGGATGGTGCAAATAAACTTTTTTATACTTAGTGTTAGTCAGATTAGATGTTGAAAGTTTACAATTGACAGTAATGAATAAATACATAATTATTTTCTTCTACCTATAAGGTATCGTTGTAATAGTTATTTTGGTAATATGATATTCATTAAGAAAATACTCTACTAAATTTAATTGCAAAAATTACATTTAACACCAAAATTAGTACGACATATTATATTTACTATCTGTTCTGAAAATTGACTGTTCGAAGAGTCAAATATGGGTTGAGTTCGGCATTGTCATCAATTGAGAGATTAAAGTGAAACAGATTTTAGATCACGTGATATTATTGTTCGGGTTTCTCAGAAATTTCGACAAACGTACTTGAGTTCTTGGGTGTTTTTGTTGATTTGTTTACGTTTTGTTGACACTTTTGAGAGTTCAATTCGGCGGCAAAACTAGTTCAATTTGAACTTTGCAGAAACAAAATAATACTTAATATTTACAATACAATACAACTTGAACTCGAACTCGTCATAATTTAATAATAATTTAATTAGCTACAACTTAACAATAAACAGCAGCAAAGATAACCCCAAACTTGACAATTGACAAATGATAATTATGGAAATATCTAGAACCTCAGGATTTAAAATCGGAGGGAATTGAGCGTTCCAATTTTATCTACCAACATAACGCCGAACGCTACCGATAATGTTCAACTTTCTCAGAAAGTGTGTTGCCGAACATAAATCATCAATTTAAACCCTCTGATGATAATGCCGAACTTACTCAGTATATTATGTCTCGCTCATTCACACAGATAGTACTATGGCCATATAATTTTGTAATTTGTAATATTTATAATATACTTTTGTATTTTAAATTCTGAAGAGTTTTTGAGTAATTTTCAGGAAATATAAATTTCAAAATTCTTTCTTGCCAAAAATTCAACAGTGACAGAAATATTTTTTATTCGTCACTTGCTTTCAAATAAATAGATTAAACAAAGAAGAAGAAAGTAATTTATAATTCAATCATATTTTCCTTTACAACTTTTGGTGGTGTGACGAAATGAAATTCAAAAATGTTCCACCAATCCCGTGGTAGAAAAATCCTACTATTAATAGTTTCCCTTCAATCTAACTGAAGGTTTAGGGATATAATTATTATTTTAGCTCCTTGATACGATTATTATCAATATTTAATGTTAATTTTGGCAGTACCACATTGTTTTCCTACAACTCACTTAATGTGGACTAAAAGTTTGTCACAGTAGTGAAAACATGAGGCTATTACCAATTTCTTTGTTCTTTGTGCCTTTGTCCGAGTTGCAATCCTTACTATGCAAAACTCGTAAGGAATGTTCACGTGAAGCAACAAATAATGGAAGTTTGTATAAAATAACAGCGTTATCCAATTGCTCAATTAATCCATAAGACGAGATGAGTCTTTGATTGTTCAAAGACTTCTCAATTGGCGAAATCTCTTATGTTGTCAATATAAGCCTCACTACAGCACTTACCATTTTCTTCTTGTATGGGTTTGGAGAATGTGTATTATTATGTTTTCTACTAACTGTCCGTTGTTTGAAAAATATACCTTAACTTGTTCGTAGTTTTATATTTTTTGTTTGTTTGTCCCATGCTATTTGTTTTGTAATCTACCATCATATACATTATGTACAATGTACATGTATATTTTTTTGTGTTTCTTTTTGACAATTCCAATACAGTAATAGTTTTATGGAAATAAACACGTTATTACTATTATTATTATTACTATAAATCACAATTTAGTAATATAGCCACAGCATTCTAACAGAAGTTACCTCCCTCTGGTGGTCAGTGCTACTACCTCTCAAGGCATCAAATATGTCTTTGTAGCAGAAGCGACTTGGCATGCAAGTACCTAGAGGAGCGACCTCTAGCTCTGGTGGACTAAACTGAATGCTAAATAGGATTACAAGAAACAACTACTCAGCGGGCAAACACCTCGACCTGCATTGTAATACACCTGCAAATCCGGATTGGTGCCAACATTATTTATATTTTCCTTACCAGACATAAACCAGTTTCGAACTTATTATATTCTTGTCAGTATGCTATAGATATTTTAAATGACAAGTAATAAAGGCAAACCAACCTAGACTAAGGCAAACAGGCAGTTTAGTCCACCAGGGCTAGAGGTCGCCACTCTCGGTATTGCAATGGCAAGTCGCTTCTGTGACAAAGACATCTTTACACGGGCTCCGGGAATGTGCTTTAAGTACATAGAACATATGATCTGGTGCTTGAGTAATACATATTTCAAGTTGTTTATTTGACAGAACTTTTGACTTCTTTGGTTTATAGCCGTCACTTTGATGTTTCAGGAAAACGCGTCATTTCGAATATTTTGATATATAAATGTCTTCCTTTCTACTAAGTGTTGATCTCAGCATGGGAGTAATTTGACTATAACGTAGATGCCTTCAACTTTAAAGATAAATTGGAATATGCAATCATGGCATTTTCAGATCGGAAGGTCGTGTTTTTTTCGTGGCAATAATCCATGGAAATTTAAAGTCACATTATTTGCAGCTGGTACTAATTCTAGTGGTTCCAGGCACCTAAATGTCATCATCAAATTCATCATTGTCCATTTTAATTTGTAGCACGTATTAAAACAAAATAAGCACTCACATCAATAAATAAACAGTGATTGCTAAGTAAACGATTTCATAAGCAATTAGATTGTAACGAAAAAATGTTACGTACTTATAATAAAGTTTTTTTAATTTATAATAATATTAAAAAAAAAAAAATAGTATGTGTAACTCGTAGGAAACGCACATGTGTGTGTTTCCTATATCTTCCTGCAAATAGAAACAAAAACCAACACAGGGTTCTCTACGAAATGGTTTTTCGCGTAAAGAAAGTTTATTTCAGGACAGAAAAATGTTTTATTCACAATCATATATATACGTAACTCTTCAATTGCCAGCTTATAATAGGTTGGGAAGTAGGCAATTCTTAACATTTATTTCCAGCTAGCCGGAAAAGTAGCTTTACGTGCTAGTTAAACGTCACCCTTCCGGCAAGTTAAGGCTGATTCCCATCTAAGCAGCGCAGAGCAGAGCGGCGCGGCGCGGCGCAGCGCGGCGACATGCTGCTTACAATTGTTTGCCTACATTTAAATGATACCGTTCCCATCTAAGCAGAGCGGCACGGCGCAGAGCGACACGACTGGTAGCAGCAAATTTTTAATTCTTCGGGGAGCATTGGCTCGCGACACTGCTGCTTTGCGACACGCCGCCCTGCGTGCTGACGGACAAGTGGGGATCTAGTGGCGGCAAAAGCAGGCAGCGACTTGCATGTTGTATGAACAGTTTGCATTTATAAAACGATTATATATGGATGCGGATAAAATTTGTTGATAACCTAAAAATAAAATATTTCCATTAAAAATATTTTCGATTTTAAAAAAATTTAATTTTACATATAAACAACTCAGAAACGATTTCAGGTAAAGGGCAAACATAAAAAATGTTTAGAATTTTACAAGGAATTCGAAAGTGCAAAGAAAATTGGAGGTTGCCATTTAAAAAATCAAAGAAATATTTTTAAAATAAAAAGAATAAATATTACAGAACACGACGATGTAGAATGCTGCATTGCCGCTCAAACACTGCGATCTGCTGCTTTGCTTGCTGCTGCCGGCGCTGTCGCTTCCAAATGCTGCTTAGATGGGAATACCTAAGAAAATACTGCTCATGCTCTGCGCTGCGCCGCGACGCGCTGCTCTGCTCTGCGCTGCTTAGATGGGAATCGGCCTTTAAACGTCACTTTGCGGCAGCAAATCTTCTGGTTGTCTTTTCTGCAGCAGCTTTCAAATCTGGTGAAGTATACTCTCTAAGTCATAATAATCGAATTTTTTTTTTAGAATTTCGAGCGAATTTAACATAATAAATGGTTGTGGAAATTATTTTGACAGTAGAACCTTAATGTCTAGTTGCCTAGCAACGCACAATTCCTAATCTACTTATTTACTCAATTCACTATTCAATCAAATAGAGAAATTGTATACTAAGGTTATGTATGCACTAATTGTGAATAAAATAGTATACATACCTCGCTGGTCATCTTCATTACAGCCTCGCGTTTATATCTGAACAACCCTTGGCTGTAATGAAGTACCACTTCCCAGCTCGGTATGTAATGTACTATTATTATTATGTAGGTAATAATTTTTTATTTATGCGAAAATGCGTGGACTATTTCATATGGGCGCTAACTTAGAAACACAGTCGAAATAGCGATATCATTATGCTAAACTTTTATCTACCTATTTACGGTAATGAGCAAAATGCTCAAATTCGGTGAAGAAATTAGATTTAATTTAAATAAAATAAATAATAATAAAAGTGCAAATTCAACATTTCTTTTAAATTTAATGTATAAACTTATAACGTTCTAGTATTGACGCATTAATCGACTTTCTAATTATAATGAATTAAAATAATGTGGTTTAATGGGTAGTTCCGTTTTCAGTTACACAACTTCTGTAAACTTAACAGTGACTTAATCGTTATTTAACAATTTTAAAGTTTTTAGTTTCTTAAATCTGCGGTCATTGTGACAGACTTAACTTAACTGACTTTTAATCAATTGAAATTTCCAACCATTAATTATTCGCATTCTAAAATTTAAAAAACGCTTTGACCGCAAACTGAATAAATAAAAATAGTAAAAATACGATTAGGTCAATTATCTGATCTGTGAACTGTTACATACCCTGTCAACTTCGATTTAAATTTCACAAGTTCAATATTGTAACAGCTAACGAGTATAGATTTAAGGCAATTAGTAAGTATATTCCGAAAATATTAAAAGATTTGAGCTCCCTCAGGAAACTTATGTATATCATCAAAAACTATTCTACAGATAATAAAAAATCAAAGTAAAGTTTATTAACTTAAATGGACTACTTTGACGTGACAAATGTATGTGTACACGTGTATGTGTATCACAACAGAGATAATCGTCTACGTCTAATCAATTGTATATTTTGACTCCACACCCACCCTGCTGAATCTGTATGTACATACGTGCGTATGTGTATGTGCACGCGCAATGAACATATTGTATAATAGCAAAGATAAAAACCTTATGATTCGTAAATTCCGAAATATTTTTTCAATATGCAGAGTGGCGCAATAGTGCGACGGACTTCGATAGCTCAAGTTATACGATAGCTATAAATTAAAAAAAATACAAGTAGGCAAACTAGATAAAATAATCAATGACCGGAAATTATTTTCGAATATACTGGGCGAGCCAAGACAATATTATCTACAGCATCAAGTGCCTTTTTTTTAATGAAATATTTTGTATATCAGTACATTTTTTTAAACCCTTTTCTAGACTTCTTTCACTCCTATATTATTATTGACTATATCCTAACCACTTGGATGTATTGAATTTTTTAATTGAAATAATGCCATCTGTATTATTAAGAAAAAAATATGTGAATACTAGTAACGAGACATTTAATTAATGTTTTTGAATCAATTTCACTTTCTAAAAATATACAGGATGGCCAAAAATTAATTTTCAATTTAGAACTATTTAAATTGAATATTCTAAATTTTTTCAAACGGGACACCTGTATACTTTTCGACGATGTGATGTAGGTATAAAAAACGAACATTTTTTGTATGTGCATCCTCATGGCTATTTGTAACTATTTTCGATTTATTAAGCAATAAGTACAAAATTCAAGAATAAACCGAAAAAATTGTCTTTCAAATAATTCAATATAGTTTAGGGGCCCTAGGACATGGGCGTTGGAAGGTGTGCGTCTACGGATTTTCTCTTCGGATTATGTTTACAGAGTTGTTAGAGATGCTTTTTACCTTGGTCACATGATCTGTAGCCAGTCAGTTTGTTTTTAAATGGCCGCTAAACATATACTTGTTTTAAAACTTTATAGTAAAGTAAAAAATACACATTTATTTAACTAGGCAGGAAAATAGTCTCTGGCTCAATTCTATGTAGGCCTAGTTGTTGTAGACTTACAAAGAGCTCTCCGTTTCATTGATATAGGCAGAGGAAATGTTTACTCAATCGACAAATTGTTGATTTTTGTACTAACTTCAACTTCACATTTTCTCATGGAAGATGGTGTTCTTCGAAAGTGTTAGAAGACAGATTTGGTTCACGAATTGGAGAAGGAGCTAGAAGAAGAGAGCTTGCAAATTCCACCTTCTACATCTCCTACAACAACAACAGTCCTCGATTTTATGTTACATGCACGTACAGTAGGTTCGGAAGCAAAGGCAATGAAAACGTTTGGTGATTTAACAGATTCGATAATTCGAAGGATCATATTGTCACAAATGGCCAATCATTCTAAATATTATTAATTTATTAATTTCGTAATCAAAACTAGTGAAACAAAATAGGTTCACATGTTTAAGTTATGGTTTAAGCTTAATAGCAATTTAATGCAATAATTTTCATAATTACTAATTACTGCGTATGAAAAGTTTTACTGACGAGAGAAAACTCGCAACCGTAGCTGGATGAATGAGTTAGTTGTATTTCTGGGGTTGTCGAGGCTAGACCCATTCAGATCCCCTCAGGCTTAAGTGGATTTAGTGCATATCTCCGCCCCAGGTTACTCTGACTCCTGTTGTAAATATTACTCTATTTTTATAATCGTCGTCTTCTCATTTTAATAAATATTGCTATTGTTGGAACCTTATCACAATGTTTTAATTTACGAAATACCACCATTAAATTATAAATAAAACCTTCTCGTGTGCCAAGCGAGTCATTTATTTTATTAAAGCAAACTTCTTAACTTAACTTATGCCAAACGTGTCAACTATCTAGTAAAATAACTATATTAGAGTGTCTTAGCATTTGTCTCATTAATTCAACCCCTGAGTCATGACATATGGTGGAGGTATTTAATCCCTATAGTGACAATATCTATATCAAAAACCTCTGCTAGGGTTGCTATTGTATTTGATGGCTATATACAGAGACGGTACAATTAAATCAGTGGAAAGTAACCGGAGAGCTACTACATATCCGATAGAGACAACCATTAACATTGCAAATACTCCACTTCTAAAAGATATGAAAGCATTTTGGACTTCATCCAATAACAAGCATAGGCTACAAGAATTCTTCATGCAGTTTCTTTTGGTAATAGGGTCAGGAAACATAACTTTTTATTTTGATGGTCTTAGAAAATGTGGAGAGAAAACCGTATCATTTTCATAAGGTCAACAAAGTGATGTTCCAAACTTAATTCATCCTTTCAAAACTGACGAGAGAATAATTCTACATGTTCATCATGCCATTCTCCATTCACAGGTTAAAAGAATTGTTGTATCAAGCTCCGACACAGATGCATGTGTATTAACAATGTATCATTACTTTAACACATTTAAATCTGAATAACTAGAAGAATTCTGGGTTCTGTGTGGAATGGGAAGTGGGAACCACGTCACGTACCGTGCAAATACACAAATTTGGTGGTGTTCTAGATTATCATGTTATTCAATCTCTTTCTGCAGTACATGTCTTAACAGAATGCGACACAGCAAGTAATTTGGAACAAAACTTTCTGCATTAAGACAAGTTAAGCGTTCTTCTTAGCAACTACCAACATTTGGAAAGTTTGAAATAGACGAGAATATGAATAGAGCTGCAGAAAACTTTCTTACAGAAATGCTGTCAACGTCAAAGAATAATTCAGTTAGAATAAACCAGTACCACACAAGCTCTTGGACTTTGAAAAACTTGCTTCGACGTCATCCAGTTTAAATCTAAGAATGAAACGAGCATTTCTTCAGTGTTATTTGTGGTTGCATGTGTAGGATAATCTTTCAGATTTGAATCCATTAAATTATGGATGCATTGAAACTGATCATGATTTGATACTACCACAAAATCACACACATCGATTGCCAATATATTTTCCACATCCTTGCAAGTGCAAGAAATGTACTACTAATGCGTGCCCGTGTTGATAACTCAATAATGCTTGTTCCAGATTTTGCGAATGTCAAGGAATAGCTTTTTTATCATGACTTGAGTTATTACGGACTACAGCATCTCTACTCAATAATAGAATATACTATAGGCCTAATAGACCCAATCCAATAGGCCTAAAAATCAAAAAATATAATTAACCTATTAGGACATAACTAACACGCTAAAGTACCTAATTGGCAGTAACTAGAGTTTTATTTGATACCAAACATGATAGTATTCGACATAAATTATCATTTTTTACTTTACCATAATGCATTAAAACGAGTATATGTTTAGCGGCCATTTTGAAAAAACTGACGGGCTGCAGATCATGTGACCAAGATAGAAAGCATCTCTAACAACCTTGTAAACATAATCCGATTCCTTTTTGGCCAAACTGTTTTCTTATATTGATTCAGCTAGTATCTGCTGTCCCATTCACATAGAAGAATAGAAGACCAGTATTTCGTAAATTCAGACTGTTATTATCCCAGAATCATACATAAAATCTCAAGATCTCCTCACACTTAAGTTGTGCTGTTTATAATTTATTTTCTTTAAAAATAGTATTATATTGTTGTAGTTCTCTTTTAAAAAGTGAAGTGTGCCATTACATACCAGTTAGTGTTGTGAAGTAAAACTGTCTTGATACTCCGCTTGGATGAGTCTATGAATAACCTCCAGTTCTTATAATGGATATAAACGCTGGCAAGCATTATATCATTTATATGGGAGCAGTAAACTAGAGATTCTCCATTTTTAGAGAATGGTAAAAATAAATTTTCTCTTGTTCGATAAACGGTCCCTTTTGTTCCTTTTAACAGAAGTGCGCTGAAGACGGTTGAAGTCTCCAATTCGGCACCATCCTTGGGTAATGCCAAGTCCTATGTAACACCTTTTGGTTAAATAGTTGAAGAGTCTCAGAATCATATGAGAGCACTTCTGTTAGTCATTGTCACTTTCTGCATTATCTGATTTTTTATGAAGCCTTTTTTTATTTTTTTTTTGTTTATTTTCTCTGTTATTACAATATATGCAATATAGGTAGCAAATTTATTTCAGATTCATTTTAGTTTATATCGATTTATTTATCCTCTACTATTTCGTTTAAAGTTTTCCATATTTTTTACTATCGCTTTTAGAAGGATCTAAATTCTTTTTCAAGTTAGGGAAGCTATGTCATCTAACCTTTCATTATATAATTTTGATTCATTATTATCAATGTATTCGAATTTATGGTACGCTCTATCTCATTCTTTTTACCGCTTTATGTCCACCCGTGCCTTTTTCTTTGTTATAAGTGTATTCCCTACTTGCGCAAGTAGACTATCATTTAATACATCTATATCTGTTGAATTATAATCCCATTCCCAGGATATTAACAGTTAATTCAATCAAGAAGACATATTGATTTGCAGCATGTTATTAATGTTGATGAAAAATGTCTTGCTTATAATGATGACCTTTTAAGGTACTAAATCCTTAAAATAAAAATATTCCGTATAAAGTCTTTTTGCTTTGTGGAGTATTACTACGAGCAAAAGTGCTCTCCTTCACGATTCCGTTTGCAATCCATTGTTAAAACTTGAAACCTTCTGCAATTTGTTACTGACCCTTTGTGAAAATAATTCTACCTGGTTGCACAAAATTTGTATGGTGCAGTGAGGCTGTAAGGGGCTATTTTGGAAAAAAAGTTGGTTTCGAGTTATTTATTTCACTAGAATCTACGTAAAATTATCTACTGATCATATAAGTTTGAAAATAAAATATTGATTATTGATACATCTCACACAACACTGGCACATTTATAACATATGCTACAAATATTGAAAATAAATATTGAAATATTTATATAATATTTTTTTCCTATCATTCATGTTGTATGCATATTATACAAATGTGCAAAAATCTGCTTTTGCTATATTCGTTTAATATGAATAGTAATATTTTTGGAATGTTTATTCATGTTTTTTTACATATACAGTTTATGTTATACATATAAGTACATATGTTGAAATATTTGTTTAATATTTTTTCTCATATCATTTATGTTGCATGCATTTAAATACACTCACAGGCAAAATAATCGATCCACGCAAATTTTCGACGAATTTCAATCGCAAATAACTTTTTTATTTGATGTTGGATTTAAACGAATTTTGAAGAATATTGTAGACATATTAATGGAGAATCCCTCACATTTTAAAAATTTACAAAAAATATACATACGTTTATAATATACAGGGTTAAACAGAAAGATGTTTTTTACCAAAAGTTTAAGACACTCTGTGGAGTGGCGAAACAGTAAATTGTTCTAAATTAAGTTTTAATTATCAAGTCTCATCTATTCTTAACATTTTTGTTTTTGGTTCACCTCAATATCTTTATTTTTGTGGAAAATATGGATTTTTTAAAAAAACGTTGCAATTTCCAATAATTTTTTTGTACGAAGAACTAAAGTTGCTATAGAGGACTGACAGTTTTTGTTGACAGTTTCTTTGTAAATGAATGTGTTACTTCTGAGGTGTCTCCTTACTTTTAAAAATGGATGTCTCCGATTGATGTTGCCAGAGCCATTGCTTTAATCCAGGATGGACGGTCACGGCCAGAGGTGTACGAATGAACGAGATCTCGTTCATTCGTACACCTCTTCCTACCACATTGACTCGTCTATTGTACTCGCCATGTTGATTAAACCAATTTACAGCCCTTTGTACTTTAATTCTTGTGACGTTTAAAACTCTTGACACGTAATACTGTGACCGTCCATCCTGGATTAAAGCAATGGCTCTGGCAACATCAGTCGGAGACATCCATTTTTAAAAATAAGAAGACATCTCAGAAGTAACACATTCATTTACAAAGAAACTGTCAACAAAAACTGTCAACAATACTATCAGTCCTCTATAGCAACCTTAGTTCTTCGTACAAAAAAATTATTGGAAATTGCAATGTTTTTTTAAAAAATCAATATTTTCCGCAAAAATAAAGATATCGAGGTGAACCAAAAACAAAAATGTTAAGAATAGATGAGACTTGATAATTAAAACTTAATTTAGAATAATTTACTGTTTCGCCACTCCACAGAGCGTCTTAAACTTTTGGTAAAAAACATCTGTCTGTTTAACCCTGTATATTATAAACGTATGTATATTTTTTTGCAAATTTTTAAAAAGTGAGCGATTCTCCATTAATTTGTCTACAATATTCTTCAAAATTCGTTTAAATCCAACATTAAATAAAAAAGTTATTTGCGATTGAAATTCGTCGAAAATTTGCGTGGATCGATTATTTTGCCTGTGAGTGTATATAAAAATGTGCAAAAATTACCTTCTAGCATGTTTAAAACTTTTCATTTATTATGAATAATAATACTTTTGGAATGTTTATTCATATTCTTTATATATACAGTTTATGTTTCATACACATACAATAGTTTTGTAGGTATATATTAATTGTTCATGCAACAAGTAATAATAATTATTGTTGCCTGACCATGTTAGCCCCCGAGACTTCTCTCATTAACATTAACACTAGAAAACCATACATGATCGTCTTCGCTTATCTACAATTTTACAAAATATTAATGCGACTCCTATTTGTATGGAATTTATTGCGTCTGCGAGTGAGTTCTCGCGCTATCTGTTGACGGAGAAGACCAACTTGTAGCAGATATTTCCTCTATCGGAGTTATTTTTAAAAGTGATATTTTGGGATGTTTAAAGTATTACGAATAGACGTCCATAATATGTTTTTATCAAATACCAGTAAAATCATAGCATGACAAGATATCTGTACGTACACGATGTTAATTCTAAGACATGCCGACATCGTCCTATATTTATTGCCAAAATAAAGACAATTCTGGATTGCTATTAATTGGTCTCCAATAAAAGAATATTCTGGGATATATTAAAATGTGTTGCCTTTGGGATCTCCTAAAATAGGACATCCTAGAATGTTTCCCTATTGATTTCACATCCAGGGATATCCAGGAATTTTAATTTATTTAATAAAATATTTTATAAAGATGAAAATTAATATTTGCATAACATATGCTAAATATTTCCAAAAATATTGTTAAAATATTATTAAATGTTATAAAATATTTTATAAATATTAAAATTAGTATTTGTATGACAAATACCAATAAATGATTCACAATATTTTTAAAATGTTATTGAAATTATTCATAAAATATTTTATAAATATGAAAAACAATATTTGTATAACACGTATTAAATATGTCACAATATTATTAAAATATTATTGAAATTCATAAAATATTTTATAAATATGAAAATTAATATTTGGATATCATGTACTAAATAGTTCACAAAACATTGTTAAAATATTATTAAATGTTAGAAAACATTTTATAAATATGAAAAATAATATTTGTTTAATATGTAACGAGATATGTAATAAATATTTTACAAAATGTTTTAAAAATATTTTGAAATATAATCTACACATTTTCTTCATATCCTCGAATATTACCAGTTGAATATATTTTTATAATATGTATTTCGTATTTTAAAAATATTGTGTATTTTCCATATGCATAAAATATTCAATGTTGTGTGGGGCAATGAAATAATTATTGAAAGTTATGATTTACATTACATCATACGGTGAAATAAATCACTAAAAGTCGATTTTCTCGAAATATTTAATACTCTAACTAACAGTTTTTTCAGTTCATTGTACTTATTTCACTTTCAATTTCTTTAACTTAAGCCTCGTTTACAACCTTCTCTTCAAGCACGCACAATTTTCATGCCGAGGTTTGGAAAATATTCTCTTTATTGCATGGTTTCCGTAAGAACTTTCTTGGACACATCATAGCACGTGCCCACAAACGAAAGGTGTGTTTGGAGAAGCCAAGCTTTGTGGCTATTTGCGTGCTTTGATGAATATGCGAACAAATGTCAAAGTCGTTTATATAATGTTAAAATTAGGTATTCCTCCGTTGTTTTCCACATAGAATATGAATAATATGATTACCTATTTATTAATACTGTTGAAAAGTACTCGGCAATGTGGGACACAAACGTATAAAATAATACAATTAAGCTAAACGCATGTATGTATAATCATAACAATCTTCTTGCTGTTTGTTCATAAATAGGGCGTGCGTACCCACCACTTCTATTCTTTCGTTTCTTCAGCATCATTGTTTTTCTTGTCAAAGTAATAAGCGCTAATAACAGTAGCAATTCTAAAACATCATTCTCTGCACTATTTTGACTCATTTTCAAGCGTTTCAATTTAGTTTAACAATTAATATGTTTAGGTTTTGGTCAGTTACTAGCGCTCTCAGCTGTTCGCTGATCATGTTGTGTCGTCTATTGTATATTGTAAACATCAATTCAATTCAATTCAATCTTTATTGTTTCTCAAAAACTACAGTTTTTATAACAAAGAGTTTAGTTTAGTTACTATGTAGTATATAAGAGAGAAGAGAGAAAAAAAGAAAAAAAACAAACGATATTCATATATTCACAATCAGTAATGTACCTTAATTATAAGATCAACAAGCGTTACTTACCTAGGAGATACATTTGTTCAATACTAGATTGAGAAGTAAAAATAAGTAGAAAAAAGAGACAAACAAAAACAAGTTTTTTGGAAGAAAAGATACTTATATACAGTGGAGTCTAAGATCTTTGGATTTACTGAAGTAAGAGTAAGTTACCTCGGCTAATCAGGTCCCAAATGAGTGGAGCTTATAAATCAAGTTACAGGGTGTATTTATATTTTAAGCTGATTTTAGTATCAATCAATTTATTTGAATGGCAGTTTAATTTGTCTATAATATTATTTATTGACAGTTCTATTTTGACATACAATAAAATTACTTCACTTACAACAATATGGTAATATGGAGTTTATCATATTATTTTGAGGGCTGTAGTAGCATTTTACGCACTCAGTGTGGTAATAGTTATTTACGTTACTAGTTCGGAAAGTGATACTTAATTGGACGAGTATATACATTGTAAGAATTTTTTATTTTATTGTAAACTGTCGAACATCTTATTTTGATAAAAAAATTTGTATGCATATATTATAAGAAATTGCATTATATAATGCAATTTCTACGTGCATATGCACTTTACCGAATAAAATTTTACTGTACTGTATTTTTCCAGTCTAGTGGAAGTTTATGAATTAAAATACTACAGACGTGGGTAATTTTCTGGATAACCGTCGAAAATGCATCTTCACTCGCGTGCGGCAAAAACTTAGTTACCACTATTATTACATAATATACTATTATTACACTTTGTCGATGTGTAAAATTACTTTAGTAGTGCGACAACGTACTACGTTTCACACTAGTAGATAAGTAATACCGGACGTGGGACACCCCCCACCACTTTCCCCCCCCCACCACTTTTTCTGGGGTGGGGGGCAATTATAGTGGGGGGAGGTAAATTGTAATTGCAATAAATGTAATTAGAATAATTAGATTGGGAGGTAATTTGTAATTGCGTAATTAGTAATTTGTAATTGTGTAATTAGTAATTTGTAATTGCGTAATTAGTAATTTGTAATTGTGTAATTGGATTATTTCGCTGTAATTAGACTAGTATAATTGCAATATATCTAATAAATGTAATTAGTCTGGAGGGGGGGATAATTAAAATCCAATTGTCGCGAGAAATGAAAGTAATTGGATTATTGCGCTGAGAAATGAAAGTAATTGAATTATTGCGCTGTAATTGCGTAATTAGTAATTTGTAAATGTGTAATTAGACTATTTGCGCGTTAATTACACTATTTTATATAGTCTGGAGGGAGTTAATTAAAAAACCCAATTGTTGCGAGAAATGAAAGTAATTGGATAATTGCAATTAAACTAGTATAATTGCAATATATCTAATTGAATTGGTACAATTATATATTAATTAGTACATCAATTGGAGAAATGAAAGTTTATTACGCTGTAATTAGACTAGTATAATTGCAATATATCTAATTGAATTGGTACAATTGTATATTAATTAGTGCATCAATTGCTAAATTATGCGCTCTTAATTGTCAAAAATATATGTCATTCAATATCGCTAACAAGGGATCTGGTAACCAAAGTCAGCTTTTATGCGATTCGAATAGGACAAAAGGTTTGAACCGCATACTAAAGGAGTCATTCATTGTCACTGACAACGTTATTTACTGCCGCATAATTTCACGAAACAGGTGCCTATCTGAAAATCAAACCACTCGTATTTCACATACCCTACTGTCACTGTGCCTTTAAAAATTATTAAAATTCCAAATTGTTGGTAGTCTTCGACCAGCATTCCATTAAAAAAGGCACACTTTCTATACTTTCCGACGTTGATTCTATTTTTTTTATTATTATGGCGATTTAGTGATCGATTTATTAGAGCTTAATTTGATTATAATTTAGAATGTGAAGGTTTTAGAGCAAGGAGCTATTTATTTTCTAATGATCAAAGATTAAATCAGCTTTTTAGTTTTTACTGTCGCATATCTTGAAACAAAATAGTTGGTTAAATTTATAGCTCCCATTTGCTCGACAGACAATATGTCTGCATAAAGGACCCAGCTACGTAGGCCAGGTGGCTCACGCGAACGGTACCTGCCTGAAATCGAGGTAATGCCATTAAGGCGCTGTGGTCACCACTCATCAGTCGGTCGACTTTCCCGTTAAACAATATAGCATAGGCACTAGTGCAGGCAGTACATAAGGGTATTACATTGTTATAAGACACTTCTTCTATAATGACTTTGTCATAGGGAATTAACTATCTCGTAATTATTAATATTGTTACATTTTATTGTTTGGTGTCTTTAAATCGGTTGGGGGTTTACTGTTGCTTTTGTATACATTTAATGACTACCTTAAACATACAAAAATTAATTTTTCATTGATTTACAGCATATTAATTTGCAATCTTTAACATATAGGGTGTACCGATTTGTACGAACCAAACTTTATGTCAACTGAACCTATTATTAATTTTATATTCAATATAATCCTCAGTATTGCCTTTCAACTTAAACATACAATATTAATTTTTCATTGATTTACAGCTTATTAATTTACAAACTTGAACATATAGGGTGTATCGATTTGTACGAATCAAACTTTATGGTGTGATAAACTACCAAAATAATATGAAAAAAGTTCATATGTAAATGTGGGCCGGGAACACATAGTTCCGAGATACAGGGTGTTAAAGAAACATGCAAAATTTTGTTGTTGTTTGAAACACTGAAATGATGGCACACTATATTGCGCTCTAATTAGACTAGGTGCAATTTCTCGAAATTCTATGGTTTATTACCTTATAGAAAAGCAGTATATCTTAAGATATATTTACAGATCAGTATACATTCAACTTGACGGCGTTTTAACAAAAGCAAGCGGAAACGATGACTACTTTGATAATGCATTAAAATGCAATATTTTAACGGAAATTACAGCGATGCTTTAATAAAGCTCTGGAAATGTTTAATACAGGAAATTCATATCAACGGAAAAAAATTAAAAGCCTCCTATTATGTTGCAGAAATTATTGATTTAATCATGAATATCGATTCAAATAAAATGCAACTAGTTACCGTATCCAAAGATTAGATATAAATAAAGTTTCTTTTAAAGTTTTTGCATGACGGGTGCATTTACGGTATACATTGTTCATTGATGGTACTAAGTCGAAAACAACATGCAATTCCCACTTTACCGCATGAAGTCTGATAGAAGACATTAAATCTACCATTGAAAGATTGTCTTGTAAACTAGATGACATAAGGAGGGATTCAAATAAAATACACATTAAAAGATTACAATAATTTTATTTCCTATTTTTATTACACAACTAAAAATACCATAGTATAATTAAAACAGTTTTATTTCTGACTTATTAATTGATTCAGTAAAACGCCATATATTAGATGGGTAAAATTGAACAAAAAATGTTTAAATTACTTAGCTAACGTAAGGAATATGTATTTGCATGTGTGCAAAAGACTCCACTTCTACGGCATTATTTACTGTTGCCATTGTATACATTTAATGAATACCTACATAGGGGTCCTACCTTCAAATTTTAAGTTAAGAAATTAGACAAAAGAAATCGATGTATTGTCAATAGTACCACATTATGGGTTAACAAACAGGCGACATCGAATCATTTTAAATATATTACACAAAAGCCATTCTAAAATAGTTGTACAATAGAATAATATAATGGGGGATATTTGAATTTTAAAAATGTGGTGGTGGGGGTCATATTCTGTAGATATATAGAGAGTGAAGGAGTTGTTACAACCATTATTAGTAGCAACAGACTCCTAGTGAACACGCAAAATGTATAAGTGTACGTCTTGCAGTAAAAGTTTTACACGAAGCTACAGTATGCGTCGTCATCAGAAAGAGTCGTGTGTGAGTTTACGTGATAATGGACCTCCAGCAAAACAATTTAAATTTGATTCAACCCCATCAACATCCGCAAGTATGCAAACATGTGATTGTTGTAATGTGACGCTGACGACAGCTCAGATGCATTCCCATAAGAGGTCGTTGCAACATAAGGCAAATGCATGTGTTCCTTCAATGGATGGTGTAAGCATTATCCAAAGCGCTTTCAAATACAGAATTATTTCATATCGAGTGCATAGTGAGCATAATCATCTGGAATACGTAATGTTCTTTAATGAAATCAAACATAAAATTTTAAATCTGCTAGAAGAAGCGCTACAAATACATACGGCAATAAAAGTAAATCTGGAAGTGTTCGCCAAATACATGATACAAAGTAAAGAATTAACAGATATGAAATCATTTAATACAACCAACAAAATTTTGGATCAAGCTATGAATTTAAGTGATGTTTTGGATAGTTTTGTAGAAGAGATGATTACCCAAACTACAGAGTTTCAAGAGCGAGATTCAGGTGTGTAATTATTTTTATTAACGTACTAGAATTGCATTTAACATTTGCATATTTTTAGGATGGGCCCTGGAACGAATCGAATTTGTTGAAATTAATGTGAACAAGTATAGTCCACTGCGTGGCTCATCATATATAAAATTACCAAAATTCATTGAAAATAAGAATGCAGTGGTAAACGTGCACAATCAAGATCAATGTTGTTTTGCCTGGGCGGTGACTTCGGCACTGCATCCTGCAAATGGTAATACATCGGACTTATCATCATATCCACATTATTCACAAGTGTTAAATGTAACAGGTATGGATTTTCCAGTAAAATTGCGAGATATTTCAAAATTTGAGGAAATGAATAATATATCGGTAAATGTATACGGGTTAGAGGAGAAATTTAAAAATAATAGAATGGAATATGAAGTTGTAGGTCCTTTACGTTACTCGGGGAAAAAACTGCATATCCATTTAAATTTATTGCTAATTTCTGAGGTGTGTAATATTAATCATCATTGTAAGAACGACTGCGCTAAAACTCACTATTGCTGGATAAAAGATTTGTCTAAGTTAGTTTCGCGTCAAATTTCTGCTCACAATCATAAAAAACATTTTTGCGACGGTTGTTTGTTATATTTTTATACCGAACGTCAGTTATTGCAACACCAGACACACGATTGTAATCACATTTATACAACAATACCTACTACCCAATTTCGAGTCGATAAATATGGTAAACAAGTACCCGAGAATATGTTAAAATTTGAACATTTTGAAAGACAAATGCAAGTTCCATTTGTAGTGTATGCCGATTTCGAATCAATTTTAAGTCCTATCGATACCTGCCAACCCAATCCAGAACGGTCTTTCGGGAATAAAACTTTTAGACATCAACCACATTCTTTCGCGTATTTAATAAAATGTTCATTTGATAATTCTCTCAACAAGTTTGAGTTATACCGGGGTTCTGACGCCGCCAAAGTCTTCGTATCACGTATCGAAGCTGACTCGAGAGATATCTATAATAGATATATGAAAGATATAGTCCCAATGGCTAAGCTCACAGCGCAACAAAGACGAGACTTTGAAAACGCAACCGTATGCGGTATATGCGAGAAGGCATTCGAAGAAGGTGATGTGAAGGTTAAGGATCACTGCCACTTAACCGGAAAAATAAGATTTATCGCTGCACACTCTGTTTGCAATTTAAATTATAAATTACCATGTTTCATACCGATTATATTCCATAATATGAGCTCATACGACGGACATTTATTCATTAAAGAGCTATGCGCTCATAAAGGTAGAGTGGGGGTACTAGCGCAAAATAAAGAGAAATACATATCTTTTTCAAAACACCTTTATATGCATGATTACATTAATAAGAATGGGGAGAAGAAACAAAAATTTTTACAACTGCGATTCATTGATAGTTTTAAGTTCTTGTCAACATCGCTACAAAATTTGGGTGAAAGTTTAAATGATGACCAGTTAACTATAACCAGAAGTTTTTATACGGATAACAAAGAATTCCGTTTAATGAGACAAAAGGGTGTATTTCCATATAGCTTTGTGGATAGTTTAAATAAGTTGAATAAACCAGATCTACCATCCAAAGCCGAATTCTATGACAACCTAAACGATCAGCATATATCCGAAAATGATTATCAAAGGGCTAAAGATGTGTGGAAGTTGTTCGCATGTCAGAATTTAGGTGATTATTCAGATCTCTATTTGAAAACAGACGTATTGCTTTTATGTGATGTATTCGAAAATTTTCGGAAAATCAGTTTAGAGAAATACAAGTTGGATCCTGCTCAATATTTTACAGCTCCCGGATTGTCGTGGGACGCTATGTTAAAACTGACAGGAGTAGAGTTAGAATTATTAATTGATATAGATATGATTAACTTTTTTAAGAAAGGAATTCGTGGTGGAATAAGTCAGTGCTCTGAAAGAAAACATATCGCAAATAACAAATTTCTTACCGATTATGATTCCAACGAACCCTCGTCGTTTATAACTTATTTGGACGCCACAAACCTATACGGTCACAGTATGTCCCAATCGTTGCCGACAGGTGGTTTCACCTGGTTATCTCAACAAGAAATTATAAACTTAGACATTACGAATATTCCAGATGAGAATCCGCGCGGGTACGTTTTCGAAGTAGACATTCATTATCCCAACGAATTACATGATCTACATTCTGACCTCCCTTTCCTAGTAGAAAACATGGTTCCTCCTAATGCAAAATCAACAAAGTTGATTCCAAATTTGTTTGACAAGAAAAGGTACATTGTACACTATAAAAACTTGAGACAGGCCATGGATCACGGTTTGATGGTTTTAAAGACTCATAGAGTGCTCGCATTTAATCAATCTCCTTGGTTAAGAAAATACATCGATTTAAATACGGAGATGAGAAACACGGCAACAAGTAAATTCGAAAGAGATCAATTTAAATTAATGAATAATGCAGTTTTCGGTAAAACTATGGAAAACGTGGATAATAGAAAGGATATAAAGTTGGTTACGCAATGGGAAAGTATTGGAAGGTCCTTTGGTGCAAATGCTCTTATAGCCCGACCGAATTTTAAAACTTGTTCAATCTTTACAGAAGATTTCGTCGCGATTCATATGAACAAACTAAAAGTAGTATACAACAAGCCAATTTATGTAGGGTTTTGTGTTTTGGAATTATCCAAGACGGTACTATATAATTTTTTCTATGACGTGATAAAAAGAAAATTTGGTGAAAATGCTTCTCTGTTATACACCGATACGGATTCTCTGATTATTAAAGTTTTTACTGATAACATTTACGATTTTATAAAGGAGAACCCCGATAAATTCGATACATCCAACTATAAAGAAGGAAATAAATTTGATGTTCCTAAAGGTCTGTCGGTTTTAGGGAATTTTAAAGATGAGTTCCCCTCCGACCCGATTATTAGTTTTTATGGAACGGGGGCTAAAGCTTACTGCATAAAATCTATGAATAATGAACTGAAAAAAGCCAAGGGGGTAAAGAAATCAGTTATTAATAAAAATTTGTCAATAGATGATTATAAGAAAATAGTGGAGCGGGGTGGGTTAATATTAAGAGAAATGAATACATTTAGAAGTTATTCACATGACATTTACACAGAAATGAAAAATAAGGTGGCACTATCTCATTATGATGATAAAAGATTCGTCATACCTAATACCTTTAAAACTTTACCATGGGGGCATTGCGACATACCGATATTTCAAAATGAGTTGGCTGTAATAACTAATACAAATAATGTCGTTGAAAAGGTAAAATATGATCCTTTAGATGCTTTACTTGCGGCAATAGATGAGTTAAGCCAGTCACAATAACATTAGCATATCAAATAAAATTTGCATTATTTATCGGGTTAAAGTTATAAAACTGGAAAATTCATACTAAATGTGAGATATTGTATTATATTTAAGTAGATTTATTGTGTAATAAAATATATATTTATGAAAAAATAATGTTTTTAAGTTAAGTATTTGTAGTATATGTAATAAACTTAAAAATATTTTTATTTTGTTTACAATTTAACATTAAGGAAATAAATTAAACAAATATTAATTGAGTACATTCGTTTTATTATTTATTTATTATACATAAAAATATTTCATTTGACATAACCTTATAATGATACAATAATATATTTTCTAGACAGTGACAATTTTAAACAAGAGAAGCTCTATCAATCCACGAGTTGTGTTCTTTAGAGAGTCCAAGCCATTTTACAAACACTTTATTTCCTTGCTTTTTTAAAACATTCTCTACTAGATACACATCGGGGTATTTTGCCTTTAGTAGCTCCATCTCATAGAAACACCCCTTGATTGGATGTCCAAGCATGTCTGCAAGCAGGTAAGTTGTGGGATTTGTTATGTTTATCTTGACAATTTTAAAAAGTTCTGTTGAGAAATTCGGTGTAAACCCTTTATCAAATACACCTTTATACTTGCTAATACGAACTACGTCACCGAGGTGGAATTTCGGTTCGAGAGCAATTTTTATGTTATTATATACATTTAAATGTGTAGTTGGTGTGACATCAACAGGTTTCATACCAATTGTACGATGGACTTTGTTATTATAACTTTTTGTAACATTGGGTAGGATGTCGAGTCATTTATATTTACCCATAGCTGAGAATTCTTTATACAACCAACTCTTTAATGTGCGGATTACTCGTTCAACAATTGCTGCTTTTTTTGTGCTATATGTAGAATAATGATTAATTTCATGCTGCTTCATTAGTGCGGAAAACTTTCTGTTGTAGAATTCTGTACCATTATCAGTCTGTAAATTTCTTGGTGAATAATTTGCTTCTTGAATAATAGTTTGCATAGTCTTAGTAACTTCTACAGCTGTTTTATTTTTAACAGATCTGGTCCATACGTACTTGGAATAGCAGTCAATCACTACAAGAATATAACGATACCCTCTATTTTTATCAGCGTATGGTTGCATTTCGGCTAGGTCTGCTTGCCACAAATCACCAAACCCCTTAATTATGGTTCGCCTTCTACGAAAATTTCGTCGAGCATTTCTATGTAACTCGTTAACAACTTGTAATTTTTCGCTGCTAACCTCCATTATAAAATTGTCTTCAGCTATATATCAAACTTCAGGCATTAGTTCTGGTGGAAATGCTAGGCTTCCGGATTGCACCTTCTTTGGTTGGAGTTCGGTGGCAATATGCTCTAATTTGGAGATTCTAGTGATTAAAGTATTGTGATTGTTTATGGCCGAACGTTTAACTTCAGAAATTGCTTTATCAACATATTTCCTCATTTCTATTTTCATTTTCTGCATCGTATCATTATTTTGTTTATTGAAAATAGTGCGATTTTCTTCTCCGCTTTTTAAAAGTCCCACATCAACATATTTTTTCATTTCCTCAATAATTACATCAGTTGTATCAAAAATAGCTTTGGCAGCATTTTCATCATTTGTTTGTAGACGCTTGTTAACGTAATTACATGTTGCACCATCTTGATCATCGAAAGGTTCCCCTAGATTTTTTAAACGCTTATTTTCAATATCATAGTGATTATCTCTGGTAAGTTTAAAACCCACGCCAGGTAATCCACGATAGGCTATTAACTTACTTGCACTAATTCTTTTGCTGCGTCCAAATTTGTCAATTGTGTTGTTTACAGTAGACATTTCTGATTGCGTCTGATCCATTTTATATATTTCAGGCTATATAATACTTATTGAGTATGATGATACTAGGTATTATATCTTTAATACACTATTTTTTCCTCCCTAAGTTCTGATATTATTTCTATTATTTCATTGTCGTGGTTGTTATTTCCAGCCATTTTCGAACCCCATAGGAGGCGTAAACGAGCCACAAGTTCACTAGGTTTATTCCAGTAGATATATTCTTTATCTTTATTTCTGTACAATTTGTGGGTAGGTACACGTTTTAATCCATAACCACTTGTTGACGATCGTGTCACAATTGTAGAAGATGTTAATGGTTTGATAATTTTGTGAAATTTTTCACGTTTAGTGGTGTTATAGCCACTCGCTACATTGAATTTTTTATACGGCGCTTTTGTTTTCCTTAGTATTTCTCCATATATCTTACTCCATTCATCGTCGATAACACTCTCTGTATTATCATCTAGAATTGGCGGACGTTTTAGAAATATTAGATCGTACAATTTCGGATTACCTAGATACACGCCAAGTTTCTTATTGCCATACCACAGTGTAATATTTCCATGGGAAAAACGTATTTCAGCATTACCCATCAGCAGTTTACCTGTCTTGGGATCTACACGCACTCCATATAAACTATCATACTTGGAATTACCCAATTTTACATTCTGTATATGTCTTTTTACAACCTCACGTCCTTTTTCTAGTTTTCTAGCTAGAGAAGTTTCAGATACGGGGGTTGTTCTTATAGACGATGGTGGTGTTTCCATAATGGGGGTATAAGGTGGAACATCATCACCGCCTACATACTTATCAGATCCTTCTTCAGAAGCACTCTCCCATGGCACTGCCCTCTGAGTAGACACCCTTGATGATGATGATGGTTGTTGGGTATGTGGTTTGTTCTCCGCTGCTGAAGATATAGCATTTAAAGGTTCAGTTATTGGTTGATAGATCTTTTCAAGTGTTACATGCATCTCAATATCTTTGTTCTTAATAGAGTTAAACTTCTTACGTACCGCATCTGTCGCCTCAATCAACTGTCGCTTGAGGGCTATTTCACTATTGGGATGCACAAGATTGTTATATTTTTTATTATCTTTGGTAACCTTCATCTTAGCGCATACGTAAACGAAGTAACCATATGAAGTCTGTGGCTCAAGTGAAGTTTTTATTAAAATTCATTATGGATATATGAAGCTATCAAACCCTTTTCTATATCGCCCACCTTGTACTTCTCTATCCTTATCAATCACTAGAAACCCATATTTGTCATTCCAGCACTCTGCACACATATTTTGAAATACTGTAAACGTTACATCAGGTGACACATGATCGGAAAATATGTGGTGAAGGTTCATATCATCCTGTTTAAAGACAATAATTAAATTACTATTGTCTCTTATTAGCTGCTTCGGTATTCGAGAATATGTTTGACCAAGATAAAAACAATCCACATTTCTATGGCGACCCATACTAAAATATGCTCTTATAACATCTTGCTTCTCACATATCACATCGTCAAATATAAATAAAGACTCCGGTTTTGCCTCGGATGGTTCCACTATTTGCGCTCCATTACTAAATGTATAAAATCCTAACCCCTCAATCGGCGCTAGCACCTTACGCAGATACTCATACTTGGGTTGATTTATAGACTTTGAGTATAGGTAAATGTTTAAAAAGCGTAAACCTAAGCGATGGGTGATCAAAGATATTAAGACATTCGTTTTCCCACAATTCGAGGGTCCTATTATGAGGGCACGTACAGTTGAAGGTAGTAGTGGTCCATGACGATTATGAGCGCTTAACCCACGCCCAACTTTTTCATCCAAATTATCTATGGAAAGCGTTTGTTTCTGTTTCACAATGTGCATTGTATCGCAGCTAATTGGTATATAAATAGACATGTGACTTGCAACTCTTATTTAAATGGTTTCCACCATACGATACACACGTGAAAAACGTATGAAGCGCGGTAGAGGATTAATTAATTCCCTGATTAATAAGCTTCCCGTCGAGTTGCATTTGCCAGGTTATCAATTTTGTGGTCCAGGCACAGATTTAAATAAACGGCTGGCACGAGGTGATCCTGGCATAAATCAGCTCGATAAAGCGTGCAAGGAACATGATATTGCATACGACAAAAATAGCAGTAATCTAGCAGCCCGCCATAAAGCAGACTATCAGCTTGAACAGGCTGCGTGGAAACGAGTGAAATCCAAAGACGCAGGACGTGGAGAAAAGGCCGCTGCTTGGTTAGTTACAACTATAATGAAAGGAAAACAACGTCTTGGTATGGGATGTAATTCAACAATATCTCGTAATCCAATAAGGAAACGAATCATCAAGAAAACAAAGAAGGGTAAGAAGAATGTTAAAAAGACAGCATTTGGATCTGGGATAGTACGAAAAGTGCGTGACACACTGCGAAGTGCTGGAGGCAAAAGAGTAAAAGACCAAACGAAGGCGACTGAAATTGCTCTAAAAGCTGCACGTCGATATATAAAACAGGCCGGTGGGAAACGCAATATTCGAACACCTAGAGTTATACCAATACCAAAAGTTGGCGGTATTTTACCTCTAATACCCATTTTTGCTGGATTATCTGCATTGGGTAGTTTGGTGGGTACGGCTGCTGGTATTGCTAAAGCTGTAAATGACGTAAAAAAGGGTAGAGAAGAATTAGCTGAAGCAAATCGACACAACAGAAGTATGGAAGCAATAGCTATGAAAAGTGGTAAGGGGATGTATATGAAGCCATATCGAAAGGGAATGGGCCTTTATCTAAAACAGAATTCAAAAAACTAATAGACTCCCTACCTCGGAGACCTCTTACCGACATTGATCTTAAATATTATGCTAAGAAAATGAAGGTAGCATACTTTCGGGGTGTATTTATGCGCGACTCACTACCAAGACGTGGCCCACATTACAATGAATCTGCAATAATCAATTTGGATAGTAATATATACTATCCAAATCAATGTGTCCCAGGACCATATGGTCCTGGGACACATTGGGTGGCATATAAAAAACGAGGTAGTTTAGTAAATTACTTTGATAGTTTTGGTGATTTACCCCCACCTATAGAATTAGTTACATATTTCAATAACGATTCAAGGAGGGCCAACCAAATATTCTATAACTACAAACGTGTACAGAATTTTAACACAGTGTGGTGTGGACATTTGTGTTTAAAGTTTCTCTCTACGAAAGAAATGTAAAACGCCATGGAGCTGAAAACTATAACCCCAACAATGGATCGAGAAGGTATCAAGCGAATGGGCCACTCACTAATTGCATTCTCCCGTTTGCGTAGTCTATTGAAGATGAGCAAACAACAACTTGCTGATATGCCCAAAGAAGTGATGATTGGGTTGGCTTCACATGAAATTGCATTAGTATGGGATAAGCTACCTACACATCTTCAGAACGATGTCGATATAATAAAATATCAATACTGTACAGAACATTACCTTAACGATCATGAAGGCAGTTTTGATGCTAATGACGGTCCAATACCTCGAAAAATGTTTTGTTGCTATTGTAAGGTAAACGATGTAAATGTGGCATCCAATAACAATGTAAATATATTACCATCAAGTTCAAAGAAGAGGAAATTATACCATTATTGCTGTAATCCACAATAAATTGGGTAACGCAATTTAATTACATCAGTCATGTCGTACACGTTCACACTAACGAGCCGCTTAAGTGTGCTAAGTGTCAACTTTAATCCACCCATTGAACTGGATAGGAGCAGTCGTCATGGGTTAGGCTTAATTGGATTCTACTCTTACAACTCCATATTCAATGTGGATGAAACAAATAACATCTTCCAATATAGGGTTAGTGCTAAAGATACATTCACTACTGTTCACATACCTCTGGGGGCTTATGAAATTGATGAAATCTATGCAGCAATGTTGAAAGCTATGAATATTGATGGAATGGATTACACGCAAATATTCACTTTACGAGCAAACAACAACACCCTAAAGTGCGAGATTTTGTCAAAGTATGAAATAGATTTTAGACAACCAAATTCCATAGGAAGTCTGTTGGGATTTGGACCAATATATTTACAACCAAATAAAAATTATGAATCAACACAGCCTGTTGATATTATGAAAGTAAAGATGATACGTGTAGATTGCAATATTATTTCTGGAGCTTATCTGAATGCGGAAGAGTCACACACTCTCTTTGAATTTGATATAGATGTTGAGCCTGGCTACAAACTTACTAGAGAACCTACAAATATCATATATTTACCTGTTAGACCTAAATGGTGTCAGTTAATAGATAACATCACGCTACGTGTGCTGGACGACAACGGTGATTTGATCAATTTTCGAGGTGAGAAAATTATTGTAAGGCTAGAATTGAAGAAAGTTTGATATCACCAACCAAATGGGCTTTCGATATAAACAGCGCCAGCAAGTACATCACCATCAATATGATACTGTAGCGAACAATAGTGTGGATAAAAAGAAAGGGAGATGTGGAAAGCAATTCATTCAAAGTCTATACCTTAAACAGTTAGGACATAGGTTGTCAGCTGAGGATCAAGCCTTTTTAAAACATATTGGATTAAAACTGCGAAAATATTTGCCATAATAATGGTGGCGGCTGCAACTAGTGAAAAACTTGAGGTGTTTGATGAACCTGTGTTGGATCATTCCCCAGTTAGCCTACATGAGCATACATATAAGCCATATGGTTCCCCATATTACAGAAACTCTGATGAAATACGTATCCCCATCAATTTTCAAGATGTTATACTCGACATTTCAGAAAGTTATATATACATAGAAGGAAAATTTACCCCTAGTGATGTCACAAAGCGTTGCTATTTATCCAATAATGCACTAGCATTTCTCTTTGAAGAGATACGTCTGGAAATGGGTGGTGAACAAGTAGCAGTAGTTAGAAGACCTGGTATTACTACAACAATGAAAACTATGGTGTCGTATGGGCAAACGCATGCACGCTCATTAATAACAACAGGTTGGGGTCTCAGTCAAAATAGACAAGATATTTTAGATACCACCAGTCACGTGTTCAGTGGCAAACTACCCCTTAAGCTCCTTATGGGTTTTGCAGAAGATTATACCAAAGGCATTCTGAATGTGAAGCAAGAATTAATTATGATAATTGCACGCTCATTTAAAGACTCCTATATCGGTGAAGTTGATGCGGAGCTGGAAATAAGCAAAATTGAGTGGAAAATAAGACATATTGTACCTGAAGATCGACAAAAGTTAAAATTATTGAATCGAATTAATAAAAGTGGTAATAATGCCAAGGTTAATATGGTCTACCGTGCATGGGATTTTTATGAGCTTCCCTGTCTACGTGATACTGCCTACGACATATGGGCTCTTAAACTCTCCACCCGTCTTGAAAGTCCACTTTATCCTTCTTGGTTTTCAAGACACTGATCAGGCCAATGATAGAACAAAGGATGTTACACAGTTCAAACACGCAGACATAAATAATATTCGACTATTTCTAAACTCTGAAGTTTACCCATACGAACATTGGAATTTAGATTTCGATAAGAAGCTCGATTCTGCAGCATATTATGCTTATGAGAACTTCCAACGTAGTTACTATGATAAAGATATGAGCGAACCCATGATGGATCTTGGGGGATACAGGAAGAATCCTTTGTTTGTCATTGATTGTTCACACCAACCTGTTGCAGTGAAATCATCTACAGTCGACATAAAAATAGAATTTGAAACACGAAAAACGAAATTTCCCGAACAAACTCGAGTGTATGCACTTATACTTCATGATACATATTTAAGTTATAATGCATTAGATGGCTCGGTTCAGAATGGTTTTCTTGATGTCTAGTAAAAACATTTTATCAACAATAACCACGATGTATATGCAAATGTTTATTTTCCCAAAATGTAATTGTGTATTTAAAATAAAACTGTTTTAATTATACTATGGTATTTTTAGTTGTGTAATAAAAATAGGAAATAAAATTATTGTAATCTTTTAATGTGTATTTTATTTGAATCCCTCCTTATGTCATCTAGTTTACAAGACAATCTTTCAATGGTAGATTTAATGTCTTCTATCAGACTTCATGCGGTAAAGTGGGAATTGCATGTTGTTTTCATCAATGAACAATGTATACCGTAAATGCACCCGTCATGCAAAAACTTTAAAAGAAACTTTATTTATATCTAATCTTTGGATACGGTAACTAGTTGCATTTTATTTGAATCGATATTCATGATTAAATCAATAATTTCTGCAACATAATAGGAGGCTTTTAATTTTTTTCCGTTGATATGAATTTCCTGTATTAAACATTTCCAGAGCTTTATTAAAGCATCGCTGTAATTTCCGTTAAAATATTGCATTTTAATGCATTATCAAAGTAGTCATCGTTTCCGCTTGCTTTTGTTAAAACGCCGTCAAGTTGAATGTATACTGATCTGTAAATATATCTTAAGATATACTGCTTTTCTATAAGGTAATAAACCATAGAATTTCGAGAAATTGCACCTAGTCTAATTAGAGCGCAATATAGTGTGCCATCATTTCAGTGTTTCAAACAACAACAAAATTTTGCATGTTTCTTTAACACCCTGTATCTCGGAACTATGTGTTCCCGGCCCACATTTACATATGAACTTTTTTCATATTATTTATAGTTTATCACACCATAAAGTTTGATTCGTACAAATCGATACACCCTATATGTTCAAGTTTGTAAATTAATAAGCTGTAAATCAATGAAAAATTAATATTGTATGTTTAAGTTGAAAGGCAATACTGAGGATTATATTGAATATAAAATTAATAATAGGTTCAGTTGACATAAAGTTTGGTTCGTACAAATCGGTACACCCTATATGTTAAAGATTGTAAATTAATATGCTGTAAATCAATGAAAAATTAATTTTTGTATGTTTAAGGTAGTCATTAAATGTATACAAAAGCAACGGTAAACCCCCAACCGATTTAAAGACACCAAACAATAAAATGTAACAATATTAATAATTACGAGATAGTTAATTCCCTATGACAAAGTCATTATAGAAGAAGTGTCTTATAACAGTGTAATACCCTTATGTACTGCCTGCACTAGTGCCTATGCTATATTGTTTAACGGAAAAGTCGACTGACTGATGAGTGGTGACCACAGCGCCTTAATGGCATTACCTCGATTTCAGGCAGGTACCGTTCGCGTGAGCCACCTGGCCTACGTAGCTGGGTCCTTTATGCAGACATATTGTCTGTCGAGCAAATGGGAGCTATAAATTTAACCAACTATTTTGTTTCAAGATATGCGACAGTAAAAACTAAAAAGCTGATTTAATCTTTGATCATTAGGAAATAAATGCGATGTCGCTTGTTCTTTTACCCCATAGAAAATAAATGCATTTCTGCTAATATACCAGATCCCTTGTTAGCGATATTGACAGACATATATTTTTGACAATTAAGAGCGCATAATTTAGCAATTGATGCACTAATTAATATACAACAATTGCTCCAATTCAATTAGTGTAATTAATGTGCAAATAGTCCAACTACTTTCATTTCTCGCGGCAATTGGGTTTTAATTATCCCCCCACCAGACTGCAAATATACTTTGTGATCGAGTTGGTAATTTATATTTAATAGTGAATTAGCTCCTTGCTCTAAAACCTTCATATTCTAAATTATAATCAAATTAAGCTCTAATAAATCGATCACTAAATCGCCATAATAATAAAAAAAATAGAATCAACGTCGGAAAGTATAGAAAGTGTGCCTTTTTTAATGGAATGCTGGTCGAAGACTACCTACAATTTGGAATTTTAATAATTTTTAAAGGCACAGTGACAGTAGGGTATGTGAAATACGAGTGGTTTGATTTTCAGATAGGCACCTGTTTCGCGAAATTATGCGGCAGTAAATAACGTTGTCAGTGACAATGAATGACTCCTTTAGTATGCGGTTCAAACCTTTTGTCCTATTCGAATCGCATAAAAGCTGACTTTGGTTACCAGATCCCTTGTTAGCGATATTGAATGACATATATTTTTGACAATTAAGAGCGCATAATTTAGCAATTGATGCACTAATTAATATACAATTGTACCAATTCAATTAGATATATTGCAATTATACTAGTCTAATTACAGCGTAATAAACTTTCATTTCTCCAATTGATGTACTAATTAATATATAATTGTACCAATTCAATTAGATATATTGCAATTATACTAGTTTAATTGCAATAATCCAATTACTTTCATTTCTCGCAACAATTGGGTTTTTTAATTAACCCCCTCCAGACTATATAAAATAGTGTAATTAACGCGCAAATAGTCTAATTACACATTTACAAATTACTAATTACGCAATTACAGCGCAATAATTCAATTACTTTCATTTCTCAGCGCAATAATCCAATTACTTTCATTTCTCGCGACAATTGGATTTTAATTATCCCCCCCTCCAGACTAATTACATTTATTAGATATATTGCAATTATACTAGTCTAATTACAGCGAAATAATCCAATTACACAATTACAAATTACTAATTACGCAATTACAAATTACTAATTACACAATTACAAATTACTAATTACGCAATTACAAATTACCTCCCAATCTAATTATTCTAATTACATTTATTGCAATTACAAATTACCTCCCCCCACTATAATTGCCCCCCACCCCAGAAAAAGTGGTGGGGGGGCAAGTGGTGGGGGGTGTCCCGGGTCCGCTATTACTCTTCTACTCACACTGAATGTAAAATTCCATTTTTTCGCATTTTGACAGATAATACGCTATTTTACTAAATTCAAAATCGTTTAATAAAGTGGCACTTTACCACATGGAAATGTCACTTTACTATTATAGTAATGTCAGTGTTAATAAAAAACAGTTTGACAGAAAATATTTCATATACCTTCTCATATTTTTTTCTTGGATTTTAAAGGAAGTAGGTAAGCTCGAAGTTGTTTCTCAAGCGGCATTTAAAATGTCTACAAAACAATTTTCTAAATTGTTTTCAGTAGCAAGATTCATTTTTATAATTAATATATAACTTAAAATCAATTCGACTCACAAAAATCATACAGAACTGTTATTACATAAATAAGTATAAACAAATCTCGTAAGAAAAGCAGTTTTACTAAACTCATATAGTTTTCAGTTACTCGCTCGCTGCGCTCGCTCGTACTCAAACACTATATTCGTTTAGTAAAACTTTGCTTTTCTAAATTTGCTGTTTAATGTAGGTACTATTATTCAACGGTGAGCCGTAGGAAAATATATTTAACATAATTTTATCCTATTGGTACCCTATTTTGCTTATTTAAAGTACGCATCAGCGTGTTTAAATCCAACTTTACCAAGTTACCATGGCAAATGTCAACTTTTTAATTATTGATCTGACAGAAGTACCTTGTAACGTCTAATAAAATATTACTAACAAATGTTTCAAAAGCTTTAACTGTGATGACAACAATTAGGTAATCTTATATGACAGATTGCAAATTAATTTTTGTTTTTGTCATTTCGATGACAACTAAAGGTATTATACTGATGTCACATCACGAATTTAATCATTTTGCATTATTAGTCCTTATTTCCATTTTTTGTAGTATTAATACTAATATTATTTATGATTTCAAAGTGTACCAATAAGAAAAATAGTGTAAAGTATTCTTCTTCACTTGCTCTATTTCGAGCACTCCGGCTGTGCCGTCGTGCTCGAAAAATCGCGCGTGTTTTAAAGACCTTAATATCCACTTATACTTTAATATACTATTAAAGACACGCTTTAAAATTAAAATTGATGGCGTGTTTAAATTTCTGACAGCGTATTACTGTTTGTTGTCAATTTATTTTAGAGTTTTAACTCCTCAATATATAATGGCAAAACGTTACATTTATGTTCTATTTGCTAATAAGTTATAATAAAATTCAGCAAGTTTTGAAGAATATGGTTACCAAACCAATGTAATCGAATAAAGTAAAGACAAATGAGAAGCTGGAAAGTCATGAAAGCATCCATCAATCGTGTTCCGCAACATAATGACGGAAATGTTGCGAATTAGTAATCATCAACTAGCATTGTTATTGTATCCGCAAAAATAGTAAATTAAATGAAACTATATCACGTATCTTTATGAAATTAGATTGGGATCATAAAATTGAAAATACATCCAAGGAGTTACAACCGATCAAAGTCAACTATGGAAAAATAATATTCTACGATTCTTCTTTGAATTTTGATAACATTTAGACCTTGAGTGATCCAGTTGCTTAATAGTTTTAACAATAATCAAATTAATAACTAATTTTTAGCAGTTTGATTTCATTCCGTTATCATGATACTCATTAATGTGTTTAATTTCCAGTTTCGTAGGTGATTAAAACACATATTAATTTTGATCTATTACAGAATAACTCGGACATTATGAAAGATAAACTTCTGAAATTTGAAACGACACTAAATCTTACAAAATTATTGTGAACAAAATATTAATTCCGGTCCAATCAGAAGTGAAACAGCTTTCTTATTATGAATAGAATAGCCTCTATTTTTTTAAATTTTCCTATTCGCCATGAAATTCTGATTGAAGCGATGTATAACAAGTTGACATTTGTTTAAAAAATGGTTGAAAATTTGAAAAAATTAAAAACACAAGTAGGCCCCTGCGGGATTTTATTTTGCTAATCTATAGTATGCGTTGAATTTGACGGGAACACTTTTTTTGTGCAGGGTGTCTCATGTTGTAAGAGGCTCACTCGATCCCCTGCCGTTATTTTTGAGCTAAAATGAAAAACCAAAATCTATTCTCGTGTATTTCTTCATGAGGAATTCGTTTATAAGGTCGAATAAGCGATAGAACCTCTAATATGTGAGGTACTGCCAAAAAACTTTTCTATTTTTTTTTACCATGTATATTATTATAGAAATCCATACGGCGTATTATTGTGGTTATAAAAGCATTTGCCATTAATATGTCTAACTTCCCGTTTAGCCGGAAATAGCTAACTTCCGACAAAGGTTTGTGGACAACCTGTATACAATGTTGTCTAAAAGTTATTTGTATACAATGTATTATGAAATAATTGAAAATTAGCCAATCTCCTGATTGGCCATCTACAAATGTAAATGCCTCTCAATAATGTCTTCGTTCTTACTCTTCAGTGTTTTTATTGTATACTCCAGCTATGACGGCGATCACAAATAAGTATTGATTCAAAGTAAAAAAAAAAGCATCTAATTTCTGTAGAAATCATCTTAGATATATAAAATGATCCTTTGTTTTCACGCATTAACTAATCCGTTATATTCGTCTTCCGCAAAAAATTTAATATATTTAGGGCAACAATAAATAAAATGTGTTAGGTAATAGACCATAAAATATCGTTTTCTGGTTGACCTGTCTTGCGTATTTTATCCAAGAGTACAACAGCAAATATTTGAATATGCGTGATTATATAAATAATTTAAAGCTAATAATTTTTACGCTATTGGCATGATATTCCATAGCTATGTATCTCCTATACGGGAGACAGCATAAAATTCTAGAAACATTTATTTTTTTTCTTAAACTACTAAGCAAATTTAAAATATTCTTTCATACAATACCACAAAGCAACTTCCCTTAAACAAGACGTCTATCAACTTTAAAGCCGGAACAGAAATATTAAACGGTAAAACTTAATTTACAACCAAGCCGAAGTTACGCTAGCACCTAAATTGTGCGTTCAAGTATTTGTAAACCCACTTTTCTATGTGTTTTTGCAGGAAAAGTACACGCAACACATATGGAATAGCTATTTATTATGTAACCAGTTACGAAAGACTTTATTTTGTGCAACGAGTGGATGTTTGCGGGACGAGTGAAGCGAGTTCCCACAAAATGACACGGGTTACACAAAATGGTCTTTCGTAACGTGTTACATACAAGATTTTTTCTAATTTTAAACATCTAAAAATAAAATTATTTAAATAAAACGTTTAAAAATCATAAAAAATTAAGTATTCATGTAATCATAGTTACCTTTGTTTCTGTTATTACGCATTTAATTTTAATGTCAAAAGTGACAAATGACAGATGTTATTAATTTAGTGCATAATGCAGCACATAATATCATGGCAAATTCAACAAATAAAACTTCTTCAGGAGTTAATTTGACAAATTTGACAAATTGCATAGTTAATATTTATAATTAAAAAATAATAATTCCTATAAACCTATATTATGTTTTGAATAATATACTTTGTTTCTATTTCTTCTTGAGAGTCCTTTTCATAACTGGTGATGTAACGAACTTTTCCTCACCAGTTAAGAAAAGTTTAACTTTTCCTAACTGGTGATGAAAAGTAGAACGTTTTGACACTTACGTCAGTTTTGAAAAGTGTAATTTTATATGTCAAAATTAGAGAGGTAATTTTATTGAACTCGTTGCTTTGAGAATCGAATCTTTCTAAAATCTGTCTTGTTCAATACAATATCACTTTTCACAATTGTTACGTAAACTATTATTTTTGGTTAGTTTTAATTAATTAAATAGGTATTAATCCTTCCGAATATAATTTGAATTATCCGCATTTCTTGCCAAAAGGAAACAGGTAATTTCTTTTACGAAATGCTGGCTATTACGGAAACATTTAATTGGCACCGTTCATTAACAAAGTTCAAGATCACGCCTAAATATGTTTAGGTAGAGTGATTTAGTTTATAGGAAAATTAGTTTTAATTTTTTTTTAGATGAGACCTAACATATAACTTTTTTAAATGTGATCTGTTAAGTATAAGTTAAATCAGAAAAAATCAATACATTTTTACGTTATTTTTGTGACATAAGAATATGACGATTATTTTAAAACTTTAACCTAAAACATGTATGTGACTCAACTAGTTTTATGTTTATTTGTCAATACTAGATAGTTACCTATATAATACTAGTATTAATGTGATAATATTTTTTTTTTTAATATTTGGTGGTCAGTAAAACATAATTTTTAACTTACCTTAAAAGCACAAACCTTGTGCTTGTGTCTCTGAAGTTGTGAAAACGTGGCAAATGTCCTATTTTTAATTTAATTAAATTATATTACCACATCAGTGTTAATCAGGGAAATCTGTCACCTTTACAAATTTGAAAATTCATATATAGAAGTTTTTGGCATGACGGATCTAATGAAAATATTTCCAACTTTGTGTCACTTCCGCTTATACCGGAAGTATCACCAAACTTTGTTATTTTAAATGGAACACTATGTATATTATTGGAAATTTACATTTTTTAAATTTTTACGGTTTCTACCATTTGGAAAAGAAAATCGATATTTTCTATCATGTTACAGATTAAGAAATGTTCGATTCAAACTCATACAAAGTTGTCTTAAGTTTTCACAATTTTATAGAGGGTGTTCTATTTTTTTTATTTTTTTTTTTTTTTTTTTTTATTTTTTTTTAATCGTCTTATTTATATTAACGTCCTGGCGAAGTTTAGCTTAGAGCTATTCTGACACTTAACCAGGACACACCACATACACCCATTCCCTCCGACATTGCCATCTGCCGGAGCTGGGACTCGAACCCAGGAGAGATAGGCAGTAACTAGTCGCCTTGTGCCACTCAAGGGCGATCTAGCCCGCTGCACTATCCTCGGTAATGTAATGAGATACGGTCACCCATCCATTCCCCGGCTCCGACCACCGCTGCTTTGCTCCGAAGATCGAAGACCGGCAATTGTACGCATGACCCCATCTCACTATTTTCTCAGTTGAACATTATTTGACCTCGTCAAAACATGAAAAAAAATCTATTTTTTTAAATGAAACTCCCTGTATATTTTTACAGAATCTAATCGATTATTGAATTTTGTATCAATTGATGTTACCTTTCCCTATATGTACTTATCTCTCGCGGTTTTTTCATTTTGGACGAATATTTGTAAAACGTAAAATCAATAGTTGTATAATGTCATCCAGTAAGCTGAAAATGTCAAAATGTTTAGTTTTTACCAATGTCTGCACCGTGTTAGTGTTATGTGCGTTAATGTCACTTACGCGAATATTCCTACTAATGGAGGGGTACGGATACCAAGGTAAACATTTATTGCAATCGTCGTTTTAGATAGGTGTATGCAGACGAGAAATAACATAATGACAATATACAGATACTGTGGCAATAAATAGATTAATCGAAACCGTACCGGAACGCTCATAGTTTACCCAAAGAGTCAGTCAGCAATAACCAGATAGCATATTTTAAAAGCGCGCTTAATGTAAAACTCGTCAAATCGCTCGTCGACGTCGGATATTCAAGGAAACATCCAAGATGTACAAATTGTGTTAAAAGGAGTTAAGTGCTGCATATCGGCCCAGATGTTCATAATAAGTAGTAAATTCATTTTTAAATATGGTTTATACAATATGTAAGTACAGAAATTAATATAAGATAGTACCGCAGCTGCGCGAAATTGATAGAGATGTAATTTTTCATTATTATTTCAGGAAGTTAAATGTTGAATAAAACATACATACGGTGCGTGGTCTTACCTAGTCTCGGAACTGCAGTGAAGTTCGAGGTTCTCTCTCCCCCGGGTTCCCCAACCGGTTCATCGTTGATAGTGGCGTCGTGACGTCGAGCAACGTCTAGCGGGTCCCGTTTCGTAGGTGCATACAATTATGCAAAGTACGGAGACGTCACACAGTGGAATCAAAGTAAGTTTTTCTCAAATCAGTCTGCAAGTCTTAATACTTAAGCAACCGGAGTTTTTTTTTCAAATCTTCGTTTTTTAATTGCCTATCGATCTGTTGAGGTAGATAGCTCGACAGATAGGCAATCAATAAACTTAGGAAAATTTTGAAAAATTAGGAGCAAAAATCGAAAATCTACCTCAGATCGATAGGCAATTAAAAAACGAAGATTTGGAAAAAATCTCCGGTTGCTTAATTATAAAGACCTGCAGACTGATTTGAAGAAAATAAGTAACTTTGGAGACACTGTGCGTTAGCCACAAAAGTCGTAGTATCCTGGAGAAGTGTGACAGACGTCGCGTCGCGCCGTCGGCGTCGTTGCATTTCAATGGAATTTTAAGTCAGTATCTTCGACAGTGGTTTTGGGTTCCGTATTGATATGATTCTTTTCTACGACGAGGAACAGGCTATTCCTCGTGAAGCAATCAAAGGAGCGCTGAGCTTGCTCTCCCGGCATTAGATTACAATTGAAACTAAGGGTTGCATAGTGACTAGTTTCTTGTGAAGATATAGATTTTGTATATTGTATAACACCACTAATTTTTACATTCCTAAACTACCTATTAGTCTCTTTAAAACTGGAATAAATCAAATTATTTAAAATATGAAGTGGTAGAAATTACCGAAATATAATAAAATAAGATATGAAAAATGTGCACAGTGATGCAAGCTAAGGCTGGGGTGCTTCATTTATATCAATTAAATATACAGGGTGATTCAAATTCGAGGGCAACCATGGGTATCTCCCTTATTATAAGTGATAGAAGGTAGGTTTAAATTTGGCAAAGTTGTGCATGTTTAAGCCCAACAATATGCCGTTGAGAAATCAAAAGAATCTTTTTTCGTTTTTGAGATTTTTTAAAAAAACTTAAATTTGCTGTTTTCGTTTTTATTTTCTATTTGAAAAGTAATAAAAAAACTAAACGCGCTTTCTTAGAGCAACTTTTTCAGCTCTACATGATCATTGTTACAGATTTTTAATACGACGTTTCGTCTTCTTTAAATCATCATCAATTTTTTTATTTCTTATTATTACTGTAAGAAAATACTTTTATTTAAAATTTCAGCTTTACTTATAACCGTAATGTAGACATATTATACATTTTTGAAATCACAAAAAAATGTTATATTTAATGATGCAGAAATCCAATATGGCGTCCATAAGAAATAAGAAAATTGATGATTTAAAGAAGACGAAACGTCGTATTAAAAATCTGTAACCATCATCATGTAGAACAGAAAAAGTTGCTGTAAGAAAGTGCTTTTAGTTTTTTTATTACTTTTCAAATAAGTCTAATAAAAAATAAAAACAAAAACGTCAAATTTCAGTTTTTTTCAAAAATCTCAAAAACGAAAAAAGATTCTTTTGATTTCTCAACGGCATATTGTTGGGCTTAAACATGCACAACTTTGCCAAATTTAAACCTACCTTCTATCACTTATAATAAGCGAGATACCCATGGTTGCCCTCGAATTTGAATCACCCTGTATATGTTTAATAATATTTTATGTAAAAAATTACCTATGTATTAAAAATAAAGTCTTTTCATGGGTTCTTCCTAGAATATGATCAGGAATACGATTAAGGAAGTACTAAATTCTAATTGATCACTAAAGAAAAATTTGAAGGGCCAGCGGTTATATTACTTGCTAAATAGAATATGTAATATCTTATTACCTTTGAATTGGTAATAAAATGGTTGTAAATTTTGCAATCTCCACTAATTTCGTTCGACCAACCTCTTATTCAAATGTCTAATTGACGTTAGAAGCATCATGAAATTATAATTATCGTGCCGACATTAATACGACTCAATAATTTGATTAATTTTTTATAAAATTTATATGATTTATTCATTGCTTACACGAATAATTTTCACGGACGTTCGTCAAACTGAAAAAACATTTCCTAAGTTACTGACTTTAATTGTAATGGTCAATAATTTCTATGAAAATATGACTAACATTAATGAAATAATAAAACACCTAAATATAAAATCAGTTAAAAAATGTTTAAAAAAATTAGCAACGAATGTTTAAAACTTGTAGAATGAATTTCCATTTCTTCCATAACATGCACAAAAATAAATCCTGAAATAGATACACTCCAAATACTGGTATAATAATTTTACCCTAGCGAAAATAGAAACGATTTGAACACACTTCAAGTCGATCATGCAAAATGTAGGTACCATATGATATTTTGAGACCTATTTAATGTTTATTTTTTTGTTTGTCTTTCATAATTTTTTGTACTATTAAAAATATTATTCATTAACTTTAATAATATGGATGGTAGTATGTACAGGGTCACACTTAAAGGAGCGATTTTTTACAATTGTCCCTATGAGGTAACCAGATTGAATTTGTACTTTTTATTTGAGAAGACAACAGCGATGCACTTGCTCGCATTTCCGTGGAATGTACGGTACTTTGCTAAATAGGTTTTTTTTGAATTTTATACATATATAATACTAAAATTACATGTTCATTTTTGAGAATCTACGTTAATATACCTAACAATATTTCAATTAACTTTCCAAAATTTATACATTTTTCCAAAAAAAAATTCTATTTATCTGTGTAGATCATTACTACGAGTATATTCAATAGTAGAAAGACCACATAAATCATATTCTATAGATATTTAAATCAAAGAATTAAAAAGCACTTTTTTAAATTACTTCATAAATCTATACCCTATACCGTTCACTTTAAGTCCTTAGTTAATTTAGTAATGTGATTGTTATACATTTTTATATGTTATATTAATTGCAATGTTTTAAAACTAAATTTAAATTTCCTTAAAGCAGTAACTCGTTTATTTATGTAGATCAAGTATGAAACATTTTTCTGCCCACGTTTCTAACTTTCTATTATATTTACAAAATATACATATTATGATTATGTCGATATTTAACGATTTAAAAAAAATATTAAGTAATACTTTTATCTAATATTTATTTTTGTTATGCTGTGGCATAAATTCTATAAATTATTTAAAATGTAGTTGGATTGGATACAACTAATTGTGGATTACAAAGGCTCGTGGCGGTTCATGGAATTTGCATGTGGGGAATTACATACGAAAGTGTGCCGCAGATGAAAATTTCATATTTTTCAAAATCAAACAATCTAATAAATTTATCTACTACAAATTTCTACTGTAAAAACATTTGTATAGAAATATAGATTTCGTCATACATGTCAAACAAACCATATACTTTACTTTAGAATAACATTATTTTTAATATCTGGATAGGTAATTGTTTAGAACTTGGACATTTAATATCATTTATTATATTAGTGCGGGGAAAAACGTGTCTATTCAGTTTGATCTTGGAGACTTAAGAAAGAAGATATATTATTTAACCATAAGATGACAACAAATGATTAACGTACTGAGATTTTCTTTGTGGGGTTATATTATATATATAGAGTAGGTATACCAAGTAGCATCAACGGACTTCGAAGATCTGAAATTTCGAATTAGGAATACATTCTTTACAATAACCCGAAAATCGATAGATCTGAAATTTAAAATTAGGAATACATTCTTTCAATAACCTGTAAAATGTTAAAAGTTTCAACATAGGATGTAGAGTTATACAGAGACAATAACGGTGAACATTGTGAGCACCGAATTTAAGAACTTTTCTTGTGGTAAACATTCTTAGACATCACCACGTGAATTTCTTTATCAGCAAATAGTTAATTTAATTGTTGACAATTCTGGCAGAATTTATCAATATTCAATATTGCCCTCATTGCTGTTTAATCTAGCTTAGTAGTTTTCTCATAATTTCCCATTGTTTGTCCTTATCTCTATTTGTATAATATTTATAATATATAAATATAATCGCATTACTATTTAATAACTGATGCTTATAGATATTATTCTCAGCATGACTAGGCAAAAAACATTACAAAAAACTTAATTTAGTTCATACGAATAACATAAAGAAACATGATAGGATAAACATTGGCTAATAAATAATAAATATGTTGTAAAAGTAAAAGTATGAGTTGACATTGGATAACGGAAAATACATGCCGCCTTTACCTTTTTTTTATCACCAATTAATAATTATAAAAAATTTGTGGGGAACAAACATAAAAATGTCTTAATTTAAATGCTACTTTAAAGTTTCAAAGTTTATTCAAAGTTTATTCAAAATATACAACCTTATACAACCTTAAGTACATAATATTAGTATAATTTTATAAATTTATCTAAACTTATTTATGCACCTAAGTGCCTTAACACCTTTATGTGCTTATTAGTTACATATTAGTATTTATAGGAATAAAATAAAATAAAATAAAAATAAATAAAATTAGTGAAAAAAGTTAGTTAACAATTAAACTTATTTATATTATCAATAGTATAATAGTAATAATTAAATAGCAACTATTAGTAAGTTAGATCTCTATTAAATAATTACTGCGTACTTAACCTAAACAAACAATAAGCTGAGAATAATTATCATTTATGTATTTTCTACAAATACAGGGTGTTTCATGAGGAACTGTACATAGTCCAATGGTAGATATAGGGCCCATCAAGGTTATTAACAAACCACTATTTAAAATCATTTTAGCCAAGTATTTAGGGTTGTACAGGGTGATTTATGAATTTTTACCAAAATTTGCTTTCGTTGCCATTTAGAAACTAATTGTCCGATTGAATTTATTTTCGGTACACATTAAGTACTATCAAATACCAACAGTTCGCCATAATTACAAAACCAAAATTCCAGGTCCGTATTAGGAAAAATTTCATTTTATCTGTGCCCCCTAAAAAGTTCACCCTGTATATATTTTTTTTAAATCTTATTACTGTAGTTTGAAAGTACATAAACTACCAACAAAAGTGGAATACTTCGTTTTCTTATCACACTTACAACAGATACAAAATAAACACATTAAATATAAACATTATCTTGTTAAAATTAAAAGTTTCAGTAATTCAATGTTATTTGTCAAAGTTCCTATCAATTTAAGTTTCTAAGTAATTATAACTATTATTAGTTAAAAATAGTATGAAATACCAACAGTTAGTCGCAATCAGACAAGACTCCAGGACCGTATTAGGAAAAATCATCATCTCGTCGATTCCTCCTAAAATTTTCACCCTGTATATCTTATTCTTAACTTTACTTGCTATATCAACAAGTAGTGTAGTGTGATCCGTTTTCTTATTACACTTTCAAAAGGTTTTAAACCAACCAACAAAATTTATCTCGATAAAATTGACATTTTCAATAAATTGGTTTCAGTTAGAGCAGCTATTCTGTTTGTATATAATACTCATTGAATTTTAAAACAATTTAATAGTAACAGAACAGAACAAGCAAAATAAAAAACGCAACATGATTACAAAACAACGTAACAAAACAAAATAATACATACTCGAATACATATAACAAAATAAAAAGTAAAAATCTATAACTTATTTTCAAAATGTAACCCCCCCCCCTCTTCACGGCATTTTATTACCTACTACTACTAAATGTCCAACAGATTTTCGTATAACGTCCGGGTAGTTTCTTATTACGTTACAATACTGTTCAATTCGGTCTATTAATTGCTGCTCTCAAGTTAGACTAATGGCATTAGTAACGTAGAAACAAAAGTTATACCTCATCAACAATTATTTATTTATTTATTTATTTATTTTTATTTTATTTTTTTATTTAATTACACCTGTCAAACTATTGCCAAAGCCGACTACTCCTTTTGTTAACAGTGTCAGTAGATAAAAAGTCTATTATATTCCTACTGTAGAAAGAATTGACAAACTTTCGCAGAAATCCTGCACAAACGTCTTTAGCTGCACACTAAATAAAATAAGTTCATTTCTTAAAACTAGAACTGAACATGAAAATGTTACACATTACAAATTAGAACAGAATGTACTAGATTACCCTTTAATTACTACACAACTTATGTGTCGGTAGTTGGACGTTCATAATTATTATTGAAAAGTGTGGATCACACACTACTTGTTGATACTTTATGTACTTTTAAATTATAGCAAGTAAAGTTAAGAATAAGATATACAGGGTGAAAATTTTGGGAGGAATCGACGAGATGATGATTTTTCCTCATACGGTCCTGGAGTCTTGTTGATTGCGACTAACTGTTGGTATTTCATACTATTTTTAACTAATAATAGTTCTGTTATAATTACTTAGAAGCTTAAACTGATAGGAACTTTGACAAATAACATTGAATTACTGAAAGTTTGAATTTTAACAAGATAATGTTTAAATTTAATGTGTTTATTTTGTATCTGTTGTAAGTGTGACAAGAAAACGAAGTATTCCACTTTTGTTGGTAGTTTATGTACTTTCAAACTACAGTAATAAGATTTTAAAAATATATATACAGGGTGAACTTTTTAGGGGGCACAGATAAAATGAAATTTTTCCTAATACGGACCTGGAATTTTGGTTTTGTAATTATTGCGAACTGTTGGTATTTGATAGTACTTAATGTGTACCGAAAATAAATTGAATCGGACAATTAGTTTCTAAAAGGCAACGAAAGCAAATTTTGGTAAAAATTCATAAATCACCCTGTACAACCCTAAATACTTGGCTAAAATGATTTTAAATAGTGGTTTGTTACTAACCTTGATGGGTCCTGTCTACCATTGGACTATGTACAATTCCTCATGAAACACCCTGTATAACAAAATTTTTTAACACTCTTTAGCAGTCTAATGTTTAATGGGATTAGATTGTAAAACTTTGAACCTAAGTTTGTAATGAATCTTTTATTTATATTTTTAGCGCTGTTAGGAATTTTTATATGTTGTTCTGTCTTACTTCTTGTTTCATATTTGTTGTCAATGAACGTTTTTAGTTTATCATTTTTGAAAGTGTATATACAAACATTGAAGATGTAGAGAGAGCGAATGTTAAGAATGTCATTTGTATAAAGTAATTTAGTTGGGTAATCTCGCTTTTTATTGTACATTATTTTTAGAATGTAGTTTTGAATTACATTTAATTTCTTAAGAGACCTTGCATAAAGACCACCCCAAACCAGTATACCATATCGAAAGAGTGACTCTGCAAAAGCTTTATAAACCATTATTAGAATATTTCGGCTTAGAATGTTTCTTAGTTAATAAAACTTGAAGATAAGCTTTCTTACTCTATTTGTTAAGTAATCTATGTGTTGTGACCATTTTAAATGTTTGTCTATTATTATATCTAAATACTTTATTTCATCAATTTCTTTAATACTATATTGTAAATTATTCATTTGTATTAACTTGTAATCTGGACGATTATGGTCTGTTACTGAAAATGCAATGTATTTGGATTTTTCGACATTTAAAGAGAGTTGATATTTATCCAGCCACTTTTTAATTTTCTTTAGTATCATTCCAGGTTGTGCCAGTAAACAAAGCGATGGTGTCATCCGCATATGAAATAATTTTAGCATTTATTTCTAGTTTCAACAATGAATCAATGTAAATAATAAATAAAATTGAATTAATATTACTCTTGTTATCTAAATTGTTGCGTATGTGCCCTAATTTGTATTTAATAAACAGTCATGAGATACATTTTTGATTTTGGAATTTGAGAGCTAAAATTGAATGTAATAACGAATCATTACTATTATCTAGGTTATTAGTAGGGGCGCGTAGGTCATTGTGTGGGAAATTTTTGAGGGAAGTTGTCACCTACGTTAAAACGAAAGATTGTATCAAAAGTAACAAGAAAAGTCATGGTGCCACGTTTGAAGATATTTTGACAAAATTTTTTTTTTTAGATGCCGTTTTAATTCTAAATATAGTTCTACATACATAATATTTAATATACAGTGTGGAAAAAAAGTCTGGAACACCTGAAATATCTCGCAAAATACGTTTTTCTCGAAAAAAACGCTCGAATGGGTCAAAATGTATTTTAAATTTGTCGTCTTTTGAAATACTCTAATTCTATGTACAGTGGCGTACGTTGAAGACGCCAAAGGGGGCTTATAAATAAAATGAAACAAAATTTTTTGATTTCAGATAACAGAAAAAGCACAAGCATCAAATTTACCGCCAGCAAAATTGACGTAACTGACATTAAATCAATTGTTTCAATGCCTTCTAGGCAATATTAAAATAAATCAATCTTCACAATTAAAACTTTATTTGCATTTTTTTCGAAATTTTGTTTATGTAACATATTAAAATTTTAATACTACAATACTCAAAGAAATGTGATCTTCCATTAAATATATATTGAACAAAAAATAGGGGTTATCATTTAAAAAACGGCGCCCCCGTTAGCCTCTTCAACGTACGCCACTGTATATAGTATTAAAGTTTTTCAAAAAACGACAAATTTAAAATACCTTTTGACCCCTTCGAGCGTTTTTTCGGGAAAACGTATTTTACGATATATTTCAGGTGTTCCAGACTTTCTTTCCACACTGTATAGGTATAACAAAAATATGCAGAAAATAATAAAAATTATTTATAAACATAACTGAATAATTCATATTACATATAATTATAAAATAAATATCTTATTTAAGATAAGTATAACACATGTGTTTTGTTCAACCTGAAAATATATTTTAGTTAGTAGAGGTTGCTCAAATATTTTTTTAAAGAAATTTTTTATCGTTTTATTTATCATTCGATTCCGACCCTACTAGCTGATTATTTTTGCATTCATCATTCTCTTCATCACTGGAAAACATTTCTGTACAATCAGTGTTTTTTTAGAAAACACTTGCATCGTCTTCCTGCACATTTCGTCTTTTTGCACTTAATTGTAATATTTCAGGAAGTGGACAATTATTCTTGCCACATAATATCTACCAATAATATTCCATTTTTTGCTCATTCCCAACCATATCTTTTTAGGCCATTCAGGCATCTATAATAACAATGCCTAGCTTTTAATTGATTACCAGAGATGATCTCATTGTCTTCGACTAAATTTTCCAATAGATGCATCAGTTTATATTTATCAATATGGATGGATATGCATCTTTCCATCGTAGGAAAGTAAAGATCTAGGTATTGCTGTTAGTTCATATTCATCGACAATCTCTTTTAGGTCCAAATCCCTTCTCGTTCTTGATAAAATTAAAACTATAGGAAAAATGTTTTTCTGAAGTTTCATTTATGTAATTTTTCCCTTTTTAGCAGTTTTAATATTTTTATTTTCGCGTTTAGATAGCTTTAAATCGTTTTTCTTTTAAGAGGAGCCCATAGTGACGTACCTTTAGTTTCCATCCTTTTTTTTAAGTCTTTCCATTTGTGTCTATCCGATGGATTTTATTTCCGACATATTTTTGGTTGCTTTTTCTCCGCTTATTAAGTGGGACTAGTAGAAAACGCTCAAATAAATTTTTCATTTTTCAAATAATGTGTGACACAAAAATTTTCTCTATAACTGTGATGTTTTTCGCTCTTGTTTAGCTCGTAGTTTTGCTTCTTTGGAAATCATTCTAATTCAGGTGAGCCTCCGTGTTTTAAGTTAAGCCCACGATTCCACCTGTAACCTGTACCTTGGCTTATTTAAAATTTAGTTACCCTTCTATGAACTGCCAAATATCGGGTTCTCTTTATTATTCCAGTTCTACCAATTAATGTTATTATGTGTGGAGTAGTTATCAAGGTCTAGACCAAAAAAATAGTTAACAAATCTTTTGAGACAATAAATGCAACAACCAATCACCAGTTAGTTCAAATAGATCGAAAGATCATGTGCATATAATTTCTCATTGTCTTAAAGGTTGGTCGATTTTCCTGTAATCTATCAAATTCCTCCAAGTTTTACTTTCAAATTTAATTCGTTTATTCTCTGTAACATTGTTTGATTAGCAACTTTGATTTGTTCATCAAAAGATTTTAAAAATTGTAATACTACGAGTATTACAATTTAGTCTTTCAGACTTAAAAATTCAGGGTGCTATTTTCGAAATTCATTAAACTATAAAGAATATTATGCTATTAAGGATATGACATGAGCCTGTATTGCCCCACGAACATGTTTCCTCACGAATATTTGATGTATTCACTATATAAATATTACTCCATAAATCTGGCAATCCAGATCCTTCAATTTATACCTAAGACTTGTAATTCAGCCATAATTGTATGTTGTTCATCAGATCTAAAAATCCAATTTGTAGGTTCTTTATGGGAAAGATACTGCATTTCTGTACACTGAACAGTCCCATGTCTAAAGTTACTACACATTTTTTATTTTCCAACAATACTTGAATTTAACGTTAAAGTTAAGTGTAACATACAAACAATAAAATAAGCAGGTACTAATTTCTATTGGAATTTAGTTATAATTTGTTTCCAAATACAAAAAATCTCAAAGATATATGATAAAATTTTAAAATTACCATTTGCGCCATGCATAATGTATTGTAGTACATAATATGCGGTACCTGACCTCCTTATGATAATAATTAGGGCAATAATTTTATTTTTCTATCTGCCGACGCAATTTTTGTTTGAAAAACTTCATACATATATAAGCTACAATTTACTCACTGCATGTATATATATTTTTTAAATATTTAACGTATCATCACGAGGTTAAAGTTTTAGTTGCAATATTTTTATAATTTAAAGTTTATAATAGATTTGTCAAAAAAGTATTGGATTTTAAAAAATTGTGAAATGACTGTTATGAGAGCTCAAGTTTTGTCTACAAAACTTAAAAAAAATCATCCCGATAGCTTCTATAGTTTTTTTTACAGTGCGGTTTATGTTCATAAAATTGCAAATTTGTGAATTGAATCCCAACACAACTAATAAGAGCGTAGAAGGTAACAGACACGAATGCCAGAGTGGCACCATCACTTTTTTGGTAGCTAATATAATAAAGTACCGATCTAGCATGGGTGACAACTTCCCTCAAAAATTTCCCACGAAAGCCAAAAATCTGCACTACGCGCGTCTACTATATTTATTACTACATGGTAACGTTTTTATTTTAACTAATATAGTCGAGTAAACATAAGCGTGTGGATGAGTTGATATTGTGCGTATTATTGTATTTTCTCTTGCACACAAAATTGAAGCAATGGCCCAAAACCATTGTTTACGTATAAACATACGTGAACAATGTTTTTGGGTTATTGCTTTAACTTTGTGTGCAACAGAAAAGGAAATAGTATGCACAATATCAACTCATCCACACGCCAAGTTAAAGTTTACTCGACTATACTTAAATACTCTATGATAGTTTTGGTTTATCACTATTCTCATTTTATGTATTTTGGATTCCCAATGTTGCGCTCAAAATACTGATAGACTAAAACTATCATAGCATTTATTATATTAGCCGGAAAAAAAACAACGTTCTAACGTAGAAAAGCGCTCATAAAATGTAATATGTGCGCATGTGTGCAATACATGCAGTATTATATTTTAATGAATATTTTTTAATCATTGCCAGATTTGCAATAATATAATGATGTATTAATTCCCATGACTTGGAAAAGCAGTATCATAAATAATTAGCATAAAAACAATAGAATCTTAGTGAATTTCATTGTAAGGAAAGAAAACATAATAGATAATGTGTATCAGCATGTAATTTTATGCAGAGAAATTAAATTTAGAAGTTACGTTAAGTTGAAGAATTTTGATCAATAAAGGAAATAAAATAATAAATAATATTACGATGAAATATAAATAATATACTTTATAGGTTATCGTTATCCGAATTTCTGTAAGAACGATTGCATTTATAGAGGCGGACATGTTATTGTTATTAGCTTTGTTCAAAAACTATTACACTAATGTAGTGCAATGGCACATAGTGTAGTGTAATATAAGTTTATTTTGCTGTGACACTACACCAATGTAGTGCAGTTTGTAAAAAGTGTAAATTGTCTGCATAAAATTGGTTTCTGAACACAGTTCAAATTTAACTTTACTTTTATATTTTGATCATGGTGATCCCGTTGTGCTTATTTTTTTTTGAAGCATTAAAGTAAATTGGTAATAAAACAGATAACAGATATCTAATGGAGAGATTAGTTTTATCAGAATTGGTATCATCTGATGATGATTCCGATGACTCTCCAAATGAAGACCATTTATACGGAAAAAAACGTTTACTATTAAGTATTTGTACAACACCATTGACACCCCAAGCAAGCATAACCTTATTTTTCCGTATTTCTTGTTCTAAAATCTCCACATTCTACCCTACACTTTTGCGCTACCTTTCAAGTTCGTGTAAAAGTGTTACACATTTCTGCACTAAACTGGAATATTTGAACGCCAAATATTTTTGACATATGCCAGATGACATCTACACTAGAGTTTGTGAACACAGAATAATGAATCCAGTGCAAAATTCTGCACTAGTGCAGCTAGTGTAAGGTTTTTGAACTAAGCTATTATTTATAATCTGCGCTTTTGAGGTTATGTTTTTCTGAGTAATGTCATTAATAATTAGTTTGCAATGTATTAACTTATAACGATTACTAAAATTTATTCATATTTTTTAATTTTTTATTACGAGAAACAATTAACAAAACAAAAGGTAAAGAACGTAACTTCAGTTCGTGGTTATTCGCTTTGGTGCTGACATTTTAAACTCAGATATAGAATTCATTATTCTTAACAAACAAACAATCGTCATGATAAAAAATTACATAATTGAGATGGGGTCATGGCAGTGAGATGGGGTCATGCGTACAATTGCCGGTCTTCGATTAACGTGGCAAAGCAGCGGTTGTCGAAGCCGGTGTTTGGATGGGTGACTGTATCTCATTACATTACCGAGGATAGTGCAGCGGGCTAGATCGCCCGAGTGGCACAAGGCGACTAGCTACTGCCTATCTCTCCTGGGTTCGAGTCCCAGCTCCGGCAGATGGCAATGTCGGAGGGAATGGGTGTATGTGGTGTGTCCTGGTTAAGTGTTAGAATAGCTCTAAGCTAAACTTCGCCAGGACGTTAATATAAATAAGACCATAAAATAAATAAATAAATAAAATAAAATAATTGATATTTTATTAGACATCATTATATTACCAGACATTATGCAGTAGTGTTATAAAATTTCCGTTGACGGAGTTGTTAAATATAAGTAAAATTTTACCGTATAATTTATTAAATTTTATATTCCAGTTTTACTATAAAGAAACTGTTTGACAAACTATACTGTTATCGACGAATAATATTTATATTCTGTTAATATTTATTTGTTACACTGCCTTTACCTATGTAAATATTTTGTTGAATAAAATTAATGCCGAGAAAATAAAACAACCTGAGTGTCATTCTGCAGTGATAATTTAATATGACTGTGTTACATTATTGTATGAATTAGGCCGAATTGAAAGCGAGTTTTGTGTATAGGCAGTGCTTTACACAGTATGACTCGGTAATATTTGTTTTATCAAGAAGTAACAAATTACATTTATTTGAGAAGTCGAAGTGGAACTTTGCAAACGTTTTGAAACGGGTAAAAAATAATTTTTTGCACGCTCGGGTAATTTGACACCTTTACTGAATTGTTTGAGACATTTTTGTAAGTGACGTTTACAAATTAGCGATCGGTAAGTAATTACTTACCGGAGGCGTAAGTAAACTAATAAATATAGAAATTTAAAATTCTTATTGAAGACAAAATTAAAATTACAATTTGAACGATTATTAAAATTTATTGGAGCAATATAATTCATATTTTACAAGAAGCTTAAGTTGTGGCAAAAATCTTATCTTGGAGAAATTTCTAATAACAGCAGAATAGATGCCACTCGGTAATGAATATTCGGTCTCATAGTAACAAAAACTTTTTCATGCACGACTTGTTTTTTTTATATATTTTTAAAATATTAATTTTTTTAGTTTTATAAATTTATTCAATATTTGAGCGTGCAAAAAACGTCATAAGCACTGCGGTCATTAATCATCTTACTGATTTCGGATGTTTTGGAGCATACATATTCTCAACCAGTAAAGAACACTTACTGACCTTAATACGTAATATACTATAGAGGAAACTCATGTAATTCATGTATTTTAAAACTCCTCACATACATGTAGATATTAAATTAATTAATTAATTAAATTTATCGTCAAAAAATAATCAAAATTCAAAATCTCATCTCTTTTTTATTGGTTTGGGCACAATTTTTTTTGAGGTAAATGGAATTTATAATATCAATCAGAACGTTTGGTATAATGTGTAAATTATCTTATTTCTATGATTTTTTTTTAAACAACATTTGGCAATGATTTACCACTATGGGAAACAATATCATTAACGAAGGAATATTGTATGTAGAACGTGTGATTTCCACACAGCAATTTATATTACCGTGAAAACGTTACTATAATAAAACTAATTCGCGATTTCAGAAAATATGATTAGCCTAGACATAAAGTTGCTATTTATTAACAAAACATAGAATGAAAAGTACTCTCTCAATTCTCAATTTGTATTTAAATGATAAATTATAGAAGGAATGTGTTCTTGGAAATTTATTTTACTAAAAGTTATAACTTAAATTGGATACCTATATAATAATATGTTATTTTAACAAGTTAGATGTATATTTCAGTTAAGTTATTTTAATGTTAAAACTACACTTGGCCAAAAAATTAGCGCAACACCTAAAATTTCGGTCATTTTTTTTTTTGTCTTTTTTGTGGGTAGTTTTTATCCGAGGGGTAAATATCTGGTGATGTATGGTGTACAGTCTGAAAGAATTACGGTGATTTCCTATGATATACGGTGATTTATTAGGATTTACGAGGATTTAAGAGGATTTACGGAGATTTATGATGAATTATCGAGGATTCACGATGATTTATCAATGATTTACGGTGATTTACCTGAGATTTACAAAGGATTTAAATAAGCTGTTCGATCAGCTGTTTATGTGTGGCGCTTGCGCGTAACATTTATTTCGTTTATCCTATTCGACGTAACGGCAGTACAACGAAATTATAGAATGTGAAGCATCTACCAGTGCTATAGCTGACCAACCAAAGAGATACTGTATTAATAGTCCAAAGACTCCTGAGACAAAAATAGTCTCAGAAGAGGTGAGTAGATTTTTCTTAATATTACAATAATTTTACGATTGATTGCTGAAAAATTAAACACACTTATTTACGAAAACTAACATTTATTTTATTTCAGGTAAAGAAAACTTATGCGGAATTAACACCCGTGCCTATTACTAAAAAAATGGTGACGATTTTGGAAAATATACAGAATTATTACGTGCCTGATTCCAATTTTGTTAGTTTGTCCTCATTTTTAGATAGCACTGTTGACAATCAAGATTCCAAAATGACAAATAATATGGAATGCGAGGCAGCTACCAGTGCTATAGCTGACCAACCAAAGATAAATATTCTGCAGAATATTGCACTAAATGAACAAATTAATTCTATGCCAGGGACAGAACAAGAAGTAGGAGAAGGAAATATTGAAGAGAACTGACGCCAGAAGTGCAAGAAACCCTAGAAGGGAATATTGAAGAGGAGAAAGGACTTATACCAGAGACCGAACAAGATGTCGAAGTACGGAATATTGAAACAGAGATGGATCAAGTCCATTTGAACAGAAGAAAGCGGAAACGACAGCCAGAAAAGTGGAAGAGAAATATTTGGAAATACAAACTAAATCATGGAGAAGCATATACAACATACAGTGGAAAAAACAAGCAAGGTAGATATTTAAAACTCGCATGCGACGAAAAGTGCAGCTTCAAATGTAGGGAAAAAATATCTGAGGACCAAAGGCAAAATATTTTTGAAAAATTTTGGGAACTGGGTGATATTACCCGTCAGAGAGAATTTATTTTGAGGCATATTTCAACAATTGAACCAAAATATAGGTATCCCAAAGCAACGAGCAACAGAAAAAATAATAATAAACATAATTTTACTGTCAACAATGTTAAAATTAGGGTCTTTAAGAAATTTTTTCACAATACCCTTGATGTAAGTGATATGATTTCAAGAACGGCAATAAAAAAATTTACAAAAGATGGAGTTCTGGAGTTTGATAAAAGGGGCAAACACAGCAACAAAAATAAGCTTGGCGAAGACATAATTGCAGGAATCTAGGGGCATATTGAGTCAATACCAACTGTAAAGTCTCACTTATTTACGAGCACAGACAAAAAGAACATTTTTTGAAGGTAGCTTGAATTTAAGTACTATCTATATATCGACTGTATGTTGAAAAAAATAAAAAGGAGAACAAGCAATACGCAAAATACTTTAATTATGCTCGAATCTTTAACTATGATTATAACATCGGCTTTCATACCCCTAAGAAAGATCAATGTAGCTTATGTACTACATTTCAAAATTCTTATCTGGAAGAAAAATAGGAAATGAAAGACGAATATGAGGCTCACCACCAACAGAAAGTTCTTAGTCGTAATGAGAAAAAAAAGGATGTAGATCTTGCTTCAAAAGACAATTCAGTTTTAGTTGCTGTGTACGATCTTCAGGCCGTTTTGACTACCCCATGTGGAGAAACATCAGATTTTTACTATAAAAGTAAATTGGCAACTATGAATTTCACCATTTATAATATTCCCAAGAAGTTAGGATATTGTTATGTCTGGAATGAAACCATTGCTAAAAGAGGTGCAAATGAAATAGGTAGTTTCATTTTGCAGTTTCTGTCAAATTTTGATGATGGATATCGAAATTTTATTTTTTACTCAGACAACTGCTGCGGACAAAATAAAAATAAATATGTTATAGGCATGTACTTATACGCTTTAAATAAGTTGGATCATGTTGACTCTATATCCCATAAATACCTCATTACTGGCCATACTCAAAATGAGGGGGACAGCATGCATTCAACAATAGAAAAAGAGAAAAAGCGAATGTTGAGAAATAACAGTATTTATGTTCCAGCTCAATGGATTCCAATCATCGCACTTGCTAAAAAAAATTCTAAACCCTACTTGGTTTATGAAGTTCAACAGGAGACATTTTTGATCTAAAGGCTTTGTGCTCGGAGATTGGAAAAAATTTTGTGACGAATAAAGATGGTAAACGAGTTAATTGGAACCAAATAAAAACAATTTTTCTAACCAAATCAGCTCCTAAAACTATATTTTACAAAACGGATTACTCACAGGAATGCTATAATGAAATTGCAGTAGATTATAGGCAAAGAAAATTTGTTTTCAGATATTCAGCTTAAAAATAGTTACAAACAACGATTACCAATATCAAAAAAAAAATAAGACGGACTACAAACCCTTTGCCGAAAAAACTTAATTAAACAAGAGTACCATTGCTTTTATAATAGCCTTCCTGTGAGTGATAAACCTAATTCAGACTCAGTGTAAATTTAAATTTGATTAAAATGTTTATCTTTTGTATGTCTTGCAAATAAAATACTTAATATAAAATAGCATTTTTTGTTTCATTACAAAGCCACGTAAGTCAAAAACTTCACTTAAAACATAAATGCAAAACTATCGCATGTGGCAAATTTTTTGTAATATATGTAGGTACCTATTTAAAAATAAATTTGTTTGATTATCTAAAAGCAGATAAAAAGTGAACTAAATTTGTTAATATACAAAAATCTGCATTACGATAGTAGTAAATCGAGTAAGCGCTATAAAAATTCAAATGCAATTTGTTCAAAACCTTCTGTATTTGAGTTGCGATAGTTTTACATTCATAGTGCGAATTAAATATGATGACAGTACGGACACAGAAACATTCTCAGAAGATGATGTTCATATGGAACTCGACATGGAAGTTAAAGGGATTGAAGAGGAAATTGAGGAAAATGAATGCGTACACCCCAATTTATCGTTGTCGATTTCAGTAGAAATAAATAATTTCTATGCAGTTTATTATGACGAGGGCTGGTTTGTTGGAAAACTTGTCAAAACTGTTAATGATACTCCCGATAATCCAATAATCGAAATTAAATTTTTAAGGCAAAATAAACGAAAAAGATACGAATTTAAATGGCCTGGGAAACAAGACATATCAAATGTAGAAACACGCTATGTATTTTTTGGGCCTATATCTATAATAGAGGAGAATAAATCGAATATTTTCAGCATTAGTGAAGATGTATTAACTCAGATTAATATCGCTTACGCCAATAAAAAGCAAAATTGTTGACATGCAATTTGTTCAGTCTTAAGTATAGTTAACGTATGCCTTGGTTACCTTGTACTGTTTTTGTCTTAATAAACATTTATTTTTAATTCTCCGATGTTTTATTATAATTACTAACAGCCCCTAACCGTTAGTTAAATTATCAGGTAAATATTAATAACCGGGCCGGTATTACCATTGTTAGCACAATTGTTTCCTTAACAATTATCTTCTTGCCAAATTTACCAGGGGCAGGGGATGGATATAACGGGGGTAAATAAAGTAAAATAGGGTTTGTTTATGATGATTTAAGGTGATTTATGAGGATTTAAAGAGATATAAGGATTTATTGGAGATTTATAGGGGTTGGTGATTTAATAGGATTTATGGAGATTTATGAGGATTTATTTGCTAAAAAGGATTTATGGTGTACAAATTTTGGGCAGATATTTACCCCTCGTTTTTATCCGATTTTCAAAATCTTTTTTTTATTTGAAAACCTGTAGTTTTACCTATTTAAAAATTAATTTAAATCCGTTTAAGAATGGTGGTCCATATACAGGATGGTGTAGAAAACCTAACTTTCTGAATTTTTGTTAAAAAGTGAAACACCCTGTGGGATTTCTTACAAGTGGATAACCAAAAATAATGGACCTTAAGGTAACCCTGTGGTATTGTCTACCACCACTCAAGAGCATAATTATACAGAGTGCCTCTAAAAAAAAAAAAGAAAACAAATTAAGAAATGCGGTTTTTCTTTTCTGGTTTCAACTAAATTTAAAATTAAATCACGTTGCATGTGATTGCGATGGTTAGGTACTATGGAAACGGTTGTTTGTTTATAAATGATTATAAATTAATTTATCAAAGAGTTAATACACTAATTAAGAATAATAAGCAATACATTAACAAAACTTACAATAATACTCTAATATTTAGTTTTTCCAACCCTGGCTCTGATTACGTCTGGGCATCTTCTCGGCATACTCTCCATTAGGTTGACAATACAACCATTAGGAATGTTATTCCATATTCCCTCAATTCTCTGGTAGAGTTCATTTAAATTTTGCGGCTGATATGCTTGTAATCTAAGTCGCCGTTTTAGTAGATCCCAAAGGATGTCTATGGGATTTAAATCGGGGCTCTGGGGGTGTCAATCCAATGTCTGGATAAAATTACTAATTTTTATAATTTTTTTGAGTTACCTAATCCTTGTTAGATTGCCATTAATTCTCACAAGTTTGGTCCTATTTTCTAAACTTATACACCAGCCCGTACCATAATAAAACCTCCGCCAAATTTTTTGTCAGGAACTAAGTTGCATTCTGAAAAACTTTCCCCTCGCCGCCGATAAACTCGAACTCTTCGATCTGAACCGTATAAAGTTTCTCTAGTTTCAGCAGTAATGCAACATGCTTAAATTTTAAATTTAGTTGAAACCAGAAAAGAAAAACCGCATTTCATAATTTGTATTTTTTTTTAGAGGCACTCTGTATAATTATGCTCTTGAGTGATGGTAGGCAATACCATAGGGTTACCTTAAGGTCCATCAGTTTTGGTTATCCGCTTGTAAGAAATCCCACAGTGTGTTTCACTTTTTAACAAAAATTCTTAATGTTAGATTTTCTACACCATCCTGTAATGGACCATTCTTAATCGGATTTAAATTTATTTTTAAATATGTAAAGCTACAGGTTTTCAAACGAAAAAAAGATTTTGAAAATCGGATGAAAACTAACCACAAAAAAAGACAAAAAAAATGATCGAAATTTTAGGTGTTGCGCTAATTTTTTGGCCAAGTGTAGAATCTGATCATATTGCGCATATGAAAGATATTACCTAGAACTTTAAATAGGTAGTCAGTTTAATATAATAAAACCAAATTAGCTAGAAATTAGTATTTTGTCAGTATTGCAAAATTAGAATGTTATTTTGATTTTAAATGCAATTACTAGGTGGACACGTAATGCAAGAATTACTTTCAACACATAAAAAACGTGTTGATTACACAGGTCAACAAAGAATTTGCAAATGATTTTTTTTTTAACTTTTTAGCTTAGTTACAACTCATGAACTATGAATGTTTCGCACCAATTTTTGTAGATGTACTCAAATTGGAAGTTTATAACCCTAATGAATGAAGAATTTTTATTGACTCTTTTTTAAAAAAAAATATTTGAGAAGATTATTTATAAAAGGATATTTTCATATATAAAAGCATTTAATTTTTTAACAAGTCATCAATACGGATTTATGCCAAAAAGTTCAACCGAACTTGCTATATATAAGGCCCTCTGCTTTATTTCTGAATGCATTGACAAAAAAGAAAAAGTCGCGGGAGTATTTTTTGATTTCTCTCGGGCGTTCGAAGCAATTAACCACGAGCTCTTACTCTATAAATTAGAGAAATACGGTATAAGAGGCAAATCTCTTGACCTTCTCCATTCGTATCTGGGAAATAGAACCCAACAGATATCATTAAAAACTATGAGTAATGACAGTGTCGGTAACGAAACCGAAATCATTACTTTATCAGATAAAGTATTAATAACACAGGGGGTGCCACAGGGCTCAGTCCTGGGCCCCTTGTTATTCTTACTTTACGTCAACGATATGCCCTCTTTCATCAATCTCATCTCCTTTTATCAGTTTGCAGATGACAGCACGGCAGTAATAAATTGTACTAATGTAAAAGAGCTGTCGAATAAATGTAACAGTACTATTCAAAAAATGAAGGATTGGTCAATAAATAACACCATTCATCTTAATCAAGATAAAACTATCTTAATGGTCTTTGATAAAACTTTTAACAAAACCGAATCTATTTATCTAGCTACTCTGGATGCCAAATCTATAAAAAATTCCGAGTCAACAAAATTTCTAGGATTAACAATTCAAAACACTATGTCGTGGCAGGTCCATATTGATGGTCCATATTGTGTCCAAAATAAATAGTGCAATTCATGTCTGTCGATTTATTAAGCAACAA